>JAVSCE010008436.1:0-26050 GCA_032199065.1 Smutsia gigantea
ATATCTTTTGAATACTTTTATTCAACATAATACTGGCATCTTAGTCACACCAATCAGAAAAGACAAAGAGATAAAAGGCATCCAAATTTGTAAGGAAGAAGTAAAACAGTAACTATTGCAGATGATGTGATATTATACATAGAAAATCCTAAAGACTCCACCAAAAAACTCTTAGAACTAATACTGGACTCAACAAAGTTTCAGGATACAAAATTAATACACATAAATCTCCTGCTCTATATGCTAAGAATGAACTAGCAGAAAGAAAAAATCAAGAAAACAATTTAATTTACAATTGCACCAAAATGAATAAAATACCTAGGAATAAACTTAACCAAGGAGTTGAAAATCGTGTACTCTGAAAACTGTAAGACACTGATGATAGAAACTGAAGAAGACACAAATTAATGGAAATTTATCCCATGCTCATTGATAAGAATATTGTCAAAATGGCCGTCCTTCCCAAAGCAATTTACACATTGAATGCAATCCCTATTAAAATACCAACAGCATTTTTCATTGGACTAGAACAAATAATCCTGAAATTCACATGGAATCCAAAAAGATTCCAAATAGCCAAAGCAATCCTGAGAAAGAAGAACAAAGCTGGGGGTATTTTGCTCCCTGTATTCAAACTATATTACAAAGCTACAGTAATCTAAACAGTATGGTACTGGCAGAGTCAGTGGGTCAGTGGAACACAATACAGAGCTCAGATACAAACCTCCACATATATGGTCAATTAATGTGATAAATGAGCCATGAATATACAAAAGGGAAAAGACAGTCTCTTCTATAACTGGTGTTGGGAAAACTGGACAACTACATGCAAGAGTATGAAATTGGATTACTGTCTAACTCATACAAAAAAGTAAACTCAAAATGGATTAAAGGCTTAAATATAAAATATGAAACCTTAAAAGTTGTGGAAGAAAACATGGGCAAAATTCTCTTCATCATAAGCATGAGCATATTTTTCCTGGACACATATCCTTGGGCAAGGGAATCAAAATAAAAAATGAACAAGCGGGACTATATCAAACTAAAAAGCTTCTGTACAGCAATGGACACCATCAGCAGAACAAAAAGGCAGCCTACAGTATGGCAGAATATATTCATAAATGATTTATCCTATAAGGGGTTAACATCCAAAATATATGAGGAATTCATACACCTCAACACCAGAAAAAAAAAACAACCTGTTTTATAAATGGGCAGATGACCATTTTTCCAAAGAAAAAATAAAGATGGCCACCAGGCATATGAAAAGATGCTCCACAATGCTGAACATCACAGAAATGGAAATCAAAACCACTATGAGATATCACCTTACACCTGTCAGGATAGCCACTATCCAAAAGATAAGAAATGGCAAGTGTTGGCGAGGATGTGGAGAAAAGAAAACCCACATGCACTTTTGGTGGGAATGTAAATTGGTGCAGCCACTGTGGAAAATGTAGAGGTTCCTCAGAAGACTAAAAATAGAAATACCATACTATCCAGTAATCCCACTTCTAGGGATTTATCCAAAGAAAACAACATCCCTGATTCAAAAACATATGCATCCCTATGTTTATTGCTGCATTACTTACAATAATTCAGAATAAAATGGAAGAAACCTAAGAGTCCATCAATAGATAAATGGATAAAGAAGAGGTGGTACATATACACAATGGAATATTATTCAGCCATAAAAAAGAGAGAAATCCTGCCATTTGCAACAACATGGATGGACCTAGAGGGTATTATGATACGTGAAATAAGCCAGGCAGAGAAAGACCAATACCGTATGATTTCACTTATTTGTGGAAACTAAAATCAAGAGAAAACAAAATGAACAAAACAACAGTAGATGCATAGACACTGAGAATTGACTGGTGGTTATGACAGAGGACGGGTTGGTGGGAGGTGGTGGGTGAGGGGGATAAAGAGGCACAAAAATTCTCAACCATAAGTAAGGTGGTCTCAGGGATGGTAATATAGCATAGAGAATGTAGCCAGTGATTCTGTAACATCTTCCAATGTTGACAGATATTATCTACCCAAGTGGGAGGGAGGATTTAATAATATGGGAAATGGTTGGACCAACCATGTTGTGTACTTGAAACCTATGTAAGATTGTATTTTATTAAAACTTTAATGAAAAAAAACCCTGCATAGGGTAATAGTGATAAGAGATTAAACTCCATCATAGAAAATGCCTTGTATGTGGAGGGCCAGAAGCGATATCACCCCAAAAGTGATGTCACCCCGAAAGTGACATCACTGGACCTGGGCACCAGGACGTGAGGTCACCGGAAACGGAAGTGACGGCACTGGATATGAGATCAGTCTGGAAGTGACATCATTATGAACCTGTGTATATAAGTTGTGCTCATAAAATAAACTGCGTCACTTGTCAGCCACCAGTGGTGAGTGAACCTCCTTATCCCAGCTTTGGTTTCTGTATCTTGTGTATTTCTCTGTGCTTCCTTTAATCTCCTAATCCACTCCTCTCAGGTTCAGCTGGTTTGTGGAGCTGGTCTCTCTGCACTTGTGAAAAAAAATTTAGTGTCTTGGTTGTTACTTAATATTTGTAAAATAGGACACTGACAACTAAAGTAGATTTAATATGTATAGACTAAAAAGAAAAATATTCTACTAATGAATGTAACTCTGTTAATAATAGGAACATATAAATATATTTAATTGCTCTGTATATTTAAACATTTAAATATACATAGAGTTAGGTATATTATTTAATTATATGTGTTCTTTTAATTATTTATTTAATTGTGTGTATTTTCTTTATCAACATAAATTTCTGTTGCCTATGGAGCTATTTTAAGTTACAATTAATTAAAAATAAATAATAAATGGAATTATGGGAGAATGGGATGATCTAACAAGCTTCTTTTGTATTATGATTCTTCCAAAGTAAATGATTGGGTGCTTTCATGTCCTTTTGCCCAATAGTTGTTTTCAAGCACTGCAAATATTGAAATACATTAACATGTGATTTGATGGTTAGCAACTGAAACAAATGTTTATGAGAGTACACTATTTTGATAGTAAAAGAATTCCTTTGACAACCATTTGACTTCCAAAAGTTTATTTTAAGAAGCATATCATTCATTTGATAACTGGCAATCACACTGAATAAGAGTAGGGCTCCACCACAAAGAGCTGCCATATTGTTTAAAATAACATGTGCCTAAAGAAAAGGAAGAGATCTTACTGAACAGAATACACCACAAGGAAGCTAGGTAAATCATTGAGAGTTTCAAATGAAAATTTAACAATAACCAAAAAAAAAAAAGTATAACAAATCACCTTTTTCACATTCTTACCTGACCCAAATACAAACCAGTGGAAAGGCCGGATCACTGTCTCCTACAAACTTGACTATGAAGAATATTTTCTTTTTCTTCCTGCCTGTGTCAACTAACAAAGAAACCAGAAACCACCACAAGAAAGCGCAAGACAAACTGTAAGAACCCAGAACTAGAAGGGCAATTTCATCACACTTTTGTTTGACAGAACTATTTTCATAATGTTTAAACCTGAAAAAGCCAGAAGGTTGATTCTGTTTCTCTTTGTGCTACAAGTAAACCATGTTCTAAGGCAGGAGCAAAAGAAGTTTAATTCCTTTACAATGATCTATTTGTCACTGATAGAAGTGCAGTTGCTGGGACTGATTAATAGAGAGACTCTTAGTAGGACAACTGAAACTTGCTTCTTTCATGACATGAATTTTCAGTCACATTTCAAAGGAAAGAAGAAATACCTTTGGGCAGCAGATGACTAATGTGAGTCAGGGCAATGTGTGGTACAGACGATTATCTAATGTCCCACATATTTTTACATCTCCATATTTCATGTATGGTGCCATGTATGCTGAAATTGAACTTTTCCTTATTTACCTGAGGAAAAAAGTCCATTCTTCAAGGGCCAAATTATGTATGAAATGAGATAATATTGTGACAAATTAGCCATCATGCTTCTCTCTTGGCACATAGGTAAATGCTGCCAGTTAGCCAAATAGATATGCAGTCCACTGACTTGAGGTGTTGTCACAGTGAAACCAAGGTCAAACTGCACTGGAGGTTTTATAAGTGATATATTTACAAAGATATTTCTGACTGCTTTTATTTTCTCTTTCCCAAAGAACATACTAACACTAAAATGGAGGGAAGCAGTAGAGACGGTGCAGTAGAGTGAGGTACGGGTTTGTATGTTGTACCCCATTCAACCACTATCACTAGGGTGAACATGAGGAAGGGGGACAGGAAATGAAACACAGATAACCTGGAGAATCTGAAAGCAGGTGCCATTTGTGTCTCTGTCCTGTCTAGAACTCTGGCTGTCTGGAGCCTACAGAGTGCTGGAAACTCCCAGCATGAGCAGGGCAGAGGTCAAAGAGAAGCTGTGTAGAAGAATGAGACAGATGTAAATTTTCTGCAGACCCAAAGAATGCATAAGAGTAGGTGAGAGAAGTCATATTTATAGAAATAACAGGAGGACTTAAGACTATTTCTGATCTAAATAATTGAATATTCTAGCAGATGCAACAAGGGCACACTAATATCTCAGCAGATTCCCTGTGGAGGGAGAATGGTTACACAGATTTTATGAGATAATGTAAAACTGACATAACTTCATTTAAAAGTGAGTGATTGAAAATTTTGTATTATTTTTCAAAACATTGCCAAGTAATATTTTTTTATAGGAAATCACTATTGTAAAACAACCCTCAAGGAGAGGCAAGTATCTGATTGGAACAATTGGCAAATATTTGAAAAAGCATACCAACATATTTATGTCAAAATACTCCATGGAATATAAGATTCATTGTAGTTGCTATTGCATTTTCTAAAAACACAAATTCAAAATGTATTTCAACTCCTTTGAAACATGTCATTTTTTTTTAAGGTAACATTTTGGGAAAATAACACCTAACAAAACTCCAAAGAAAAATAACAGCTATTTTTTAACTAAGTATGATGTGCTTAGTCAAATAAATATGAATCAATATTGAAGGAATTTAAAAGTTAATATTTACTGAACATACATATTCAAAAATGCTGCAGTTTATATACTCATCTCTCAAGAAACCTACACTAAGAAAAATAAAATCCATATAAAAACATCTAAAGTGAAAACATCATAGTGCCAAAAATAAATACCTAAAGGGAAAACTTCATAGTGCCAAGTCTTGAATCATATCAAAGATCTACCTAGGACATCTCTTTGCGGGAACTTTGCTCTTTCCAGGTTTTTACTGCTAAAATGGTGATTATAAGATGTGGAATGGAAAGATGCCAACAGATACAAACAAATATTAGTTTCCTTCCCATAGATGCCCAAGTAGAGCAGAAGACACAGCAATAACACCATTGATAGTCATTTGGTCAAACTAATCTATCTTCAGCTGTAGATGTTATCAATTTATAGGGGTAAAATTCCCAAAAGATTCACAGGGACTTTTAATATGCTCCCAGCCTTTGGTTCTGCTCACATAGTCTCAAGTAACTGACAAATGTCCTAATACATACCCATGTAGTATTAGCTCTGAGACTGCATGGATCAAAGATCCATTCCCTAGTTCAATTTCTCAGTCATAGCATATACCTACTATACACTGGTAAATTCACTCAGCCATATTCCTACTCCTATTGTAGGTTATCATGTAAGTTCACTTTCACCATACTTATACCAACCTCACATCTTCAAAGTAAAAACAAAACACTAACAATAACATATTCAAAATGAACCTGTCATATTAACAAATGATTTTAAAATTTCCAAGATAACAGAAAGAGAAGAAAATAACTTACTAACATGCATAGTCAAAAAGGCAAAATACAAATGAAATGTAGGCAAAGGCAAGGTAATTCATTGAGAAATAAATAATCCAAATGTCACAAATAAACAAAAGTTTATGAAAGTCATTTATATCCCAAGAAAAGAATATAGGAAGCCATATAAAGCATTCATAAACTGTTGACTTCAAAAAACTAAGAAATTCTGAAACTGACATGTAAAATAGTATCAACCCTTTAAGGATAATATCTAATATTTTGATAGTGTCCCTTTGAAATTTAAAATACCGTCATAGACTATACTGCATTTGATTCTCAAAACTTGTTTACCACTCCTATTTTGGAACTTATCCCTATTTAAGAACATCTTAATCGAGGAAGTTGGATGCCTTTTTAGACCAGTGCTAATATGCAGTGAGCAAAGAACTACAAAATACTAGGTTGTAATTATTCCAAACTTTCTTTCTACACCTATTTCATTTTATCTCACAAGTAGTGAAACAGTGAAGCCTCCTCTAACACTTTAAACTTTCTCCTGCCCTGCTAATGCTATGGGAAATACCTCAAACTGGGAAGTTTAAGACTGATAGAAAATATAAACTTCAAATTCAAACTCCCAGATAAAGAGCATTTCCAACATCTCAGAGATACCCTTGAATCCTTTTCTAGTAAGTAAATGTCCTCTATGTTGACTTCTGTCACCATGAATTCTCTTTGTTGTAAAATTCAATTTCATCATATTCAAGGAATCAAACTATATGAAATCAGGTATATCTGGACTCTTTGGCTCAATATATCACTTAAAACTGCTGCAATTCACTGTTTATAAAATTTATATTATCAAAAATATATAAACAATATTGAATTCCAATTCTAATGATATATGTTGATAATATGTTTAGGAGTAAAGTATATTGATATCTACAACTTACTTTGAAATGAATAAAAAAAGTTGAATGGATTGATCGGTGGTTATATTTATTGGTAAGTGAAGATAGTGCAATATATCATAATTGGCACAATTCATAAAAAATATTTTTCAGCAGTTTCTAAAAAAATATTTCTTCATATTACCATCATATTCAAATTTCTTATATTCTAAAAATATTATATTGTCATTAATATCAGTGCATTCATAAGTCTGCAAAAAAAAGCTTTGCTAGTTTTGTTTGCTCTATGAGGTAATCCTCCATACAATTACCAGGTATACACTGAATATTTCAAATCATGATAGTGCTAGAAAATTCTAACTTGAATTACCTCCTTTGTGATTGATTCACCAAATATTTTCACATAAATACCTTTGATGCAGGCTTTCACTACAGTACTAAGATTGTAGAATCTTTAGACTTAGCAACCCAAAACACTGTATATAAGAAGTCAAAACAAACTTCACTGAAGTTTAAATATGAAATATTTTGAGCAAACATTAAATAATAATGGTATTTTTAATGATTTTAATACTGCCCATGTAAATCTTATCACATAAGACTGAAGGAAAAATGAAAATAATAATCATGGAAGAGCAGAATGCCTATAGATTGTTTTGGTATGTTCTGTAATTTAATAACGATGATCAATGATGTAGTGATTATATATATGGCATATGTGTGATATTATTAGAAAACATTTCATTAAATGGTTTGGTAGTATGTTTTGAAATTTATCTTCCATCAAAGGAATACCAATATATAAGAGCTGGAATCCATTTGTTTTATCAAAAGTTAATTTAAATTTCAATCCTCATTCATAGGACAAACTATTAGTCTACTGACAAAGGACTGAACATACATTTTCCAAATATAACCTAACTTGCTTCACTTTGGAAAAAGAAAAGTGAATATTCATTGCTTGATGAAATTGCTACAACCATCTTTTGCCATTCCCATCAACATACTTCCATGGGACTGGTTTCTCTACAGTAAATTATTGCTGTGCATTGAGAAAAAAAAATTACAGATTTAAAAGTGATTCTCTATACTGATCATCAATATGCACACCTTCAATAAACAAAATGTGCAGCAACATTTAAAGATTCTAATACATAAAAGGAAAATGCTTCTTCTTTCTTAACCTAACTATCTCTCTCTGTTGTTAAAGAAAGAAGGAAGCCTAGTATGACACTAAGTATTTACTTGAACAAATGAATGGACATTTACCAAGAGGAGCCATTAACTAAGACAAGACCATAGCAAACAAACAAACAAACAAAACCCCAAAACCCAGATTTTATCAGGGTAAAGATGAGAAGCTCCGTTTTGGCTCTGTCAAGATGATGATCTTGATGTATTAAAAATGAACATGGGGATTAGGTGGTTAGCAGGTTTTCTAAGGAGTACAGGTTAGAGAAACAAATTTGGGTATTATCAGCTTATAAAAATAATTTAAGATCATGAAAATGGATATGTTCCCTAAAATGTGTATAGATCTGGAAAAGAAAAGAAATAAAAGGATCCAGGCCTTAAAAGTGATCTGTGAAATAAAGAGGAGCCAGCAAATGAGACTGAGGATGAGCAGTTTTGTGAGATTTAGGGAAAACACAGGGTATGATGTCTTGGAAACCAAGGGAAGCAAGTCTTTGAAGAGGAAGTAGTGATTTACTGTGACATTCACACGAAAAGAAATATGACAGTTAAGCAACAGATTTGGCAAAAGTAAGCTCATTGGGGGACTTTGGCAAGAGCTTAAATGAAGCAGTGAAAGCAAAAGACAAGTTTGCCTGAGTTTTAGGGAGAATGGGATGAGGAAAACTGGGGACTATCTAACTGCTATTTCAAGAATCTTAGCTGTAAATGGAAGGATAGAAGTAATGTTATTTATGGAGAGTGAACTAGATCCAAGGGAAAGAATAACATACATATATGTGCTCAATTGTTATTGTGCTTGTTAAAACATTCCAAATTCTACAAAACAAACATTAAAATATGTCTTAATAAGTAGTTAAATTTTCAACAAACACATTTTCTAGCGTAATATCTATTTTTCCTAGTTGGTCCTGATAAAATAGTCACAGAATAAAATAAGAATAATTTGAAGTGGCTACAGTAAGAGAACACTAGATTTGCCCACATTTAATAAGATGACAATTTTTTAACAGAAAGTAGAAGCATAACATATGTCTAATTAGTCAGAGAAAAAGTGCTGAGTCTATTAGGAACAAGAATTTCTGCCTCCTAATGAAAATTTATTTGTGTATAATAATCACTATTTCTATTATGTAGCTACAGATTCTTATCCTGTAGCCAAATAGACTTTCTCAAAAGATTTTTCAGTTTAAAACATATATAGTATATGTGTATAAATAAAAAGGAGCCCTATAATACAGCCATAAAATGAATAATATCTCATACAAACCAGTAAAATACTATAATTCTCACCACTTTATTTATTTATAGAAATTACAATACTATTTTTTTGAGCCACAATATATTTGCCTCAAGGTTGGTCTATATTGATTATTTAAAACATTGTAATGCAAAAATCATAACTTGGTTATTAGAAGGTCATACCTATTCTAAGTAAAATGATATCATCTACAACCTCCCCTTTTGCTTTTCTTTGACCTACTTCTGTTAAGAGACTTTCAAGTGTCTTCGAATTTTTATTTTTTACTTGACTAGTTGCCAAAATAATAAATGAAAACCACTTAAGGAATTCTTTCAAAAAGCTTTTTTTCAGCTAAAAAGTTTGCGCTACATAGTAAGTTTGAGTTCTCAAAAATTTTGTCAGAGAGTACAAAATTTTTACTGAGGACCTCAAAAATTTTATTAATATTTATGAAACCCTTAAGAGGACTGTGTGATTGCCTTTTACTAAGTGACCAGGGATGAAAACTGACATAGCTATAACTGTAATATATATAGAGAGATATCCTCTCAAGCTGTACCAGACTGCTTTGCAGTAATATACAACATTAAAGAGAAAAAAGAACCATCTTTAGAAAACACATCTGAAACTTTGTTATCAGAATTAGAGTTCTATATATGAATTGAATTTGTAATAAATTTATGTGAAATTTTATTTCTTGGTGTTATATGGGATTGAAAAACATAATATGTTCGCTTTCTTCCTATAGTCTATTTTTCCTCCTACGGTCCTCCCAAATTAGTAAATGGTACCACGGTTCACTAAGTTACTTGTAGTGGTACACCTAGAAGACATTCTTGATTTATCCCACTGCCACCTTCCTTTGGTAAGCCACATCATTTCTCACCTGGATTATGGAAGAAATTTCTCCTGGCTAGAATCTGTTCTTCCATTCTTGATGCTTGCACTCTGTTTTACACATTTAAATCAAAGTGATAACATAAAATTACAAATTTCACCACTTGAAACTGCATATCACCTACAAAATTCCAATCTGCATATTAAGAGCTACAGAGCCCTACATTATTTGCCTCTCCCTGCTGACTCTATTTCCACTCATCCTACTGTGTATTGTGCTGTAATCATACCAGCCTTTTTTCCATTAGTCTGTAAGCTAAATAGTTCCACCTTCAGGGTCTTTCATTTTCTGTTCTCTTTTCCTGAAACACACTATCCTATTTTCCTTTTGTGGTCTATGTTGTAGGATGATGCCAGTACCTCAGAGAGCTGTTCCTGGCCAAAGTCCATCCTTGACCACACTCAAACCTGACTCTATATTTCAATGAGTTCCCTTGTGTATTTTTTCTCATCCTCTAAAACAAGGCTTGGCACAACATAGGCATGGAGTATGCATTTTATAAATCAGCAAATATGATGCACTATTGAATGTAATTCTTAATTTATAGATCCCCTAATTAGTATAAAATTGTGGAAAGGAAAGGAGAAATCTGTAAATGAAAAGGCATAGATTTTCCTATCAAGGACTGGAGTTCAAATCTCATCTCTTCCATTTACTCACTATATGAGAAAAATGTATAATATTATTGGACCTTATCTACAAAAAGTAAAAAGAAAAGAGCTTTCTAGAAATAGTATTTAATAAATTGAATAAAATTGTACTTTATATATGTGGCACTATTTAAAGCTATAAATGTTACCTTATTCTCTTCTGAAAATGTATGCTTAAAAGTAACTTCTTGACATATCTATATTGTCTCACGCAGGGAAATTGTTAGGTAGCAAGTGCATTCAGGAGAAATATATATTTAACTGTATTGAAGAAGGATAAAAAATTGAAAAGTTTTGCCTAAAAGTGTTATCACTAAACAGTTATGGGTATTAATCTTACAATACAAATAGTCACAATTTAGAAGCCTTCAAAACACTCCAGGCACTTGTATTTTTTCCTATTTGGAAGTCATAAGCCATTTGTTACTATATGTGTGCTTACAAGTTAAGAACAATTTAATGTATAATATGTTTCATAGGAGTTATGGAAATGAATAACTTTTCTCGTTATTTAAATGTTGACCAAACAACTTGCTAATTTCTTTTTGAACATTCTCAATTGTTTCCAAAGTTACATGTATCACACAACAATTATAGTTTTTTAAATTACAAAAAGAAATCTAATCTCTAACAGCAGACTTTTAATCTTCATTCTCAGAGGGCATATCCTCCTTCATGTTCTGTATTGAACAATTGCTGTCATTAGAGGACAGAGAATTAATAGCTCTCATTAAAAACATCTGGAGAATTTCAGTACCACCATAACAGCTGCCAACTTGTTCTACCCAAGTGGAAATCAAGGTTATATCCTTTATTCTTGCTTTTAAACTGCCTTCAACAAGTTTATGACTATCCAAATGAAAACTCTTATATTACACAAAGATCTAATTCAGTTGCCATTCAGTAGTATAAATACTAGATTATTAATTCAGTTTAATGGATAATGAAAATTATCTTGACATAATATTAGTCATATAGGAAAACCAATACTGTTTTTATTTCCTGCAGTTAGAATAACAGAATGTTATATCCTTATTATTGCCATTATTCCTAAGAATATCGGGAAGATAACTGATTTTCACTGTGTACTTGATACAGGACCATGTAGCCTTAGAATTGTTTCATATACAAAGTCACATGGTAGTGATCTAACTTAGGAAGACAAAAGAGATAATGCTTAAATTATAAGCTGTTTAAATTAAGTAAAATTTAACATTTCAGTCCTTGGTTATTTTAAAATCCTGTTACAGGAAAAAAGCATGTGAAGAACATTTAAACAACTTGTTTTAAATTTTAAATTCAATTATCAACTACTTCATTAACTTTATTTTATATTCTGCCTTAATTCTAAAGGTGTGGAAAAATAGAGTTCATTTAGATGAAAATATGAGACATTTTTCAATCAGTCATAGGAAAAACTGGAAATCTGAAGGAGGTAAATAAAGTATATGATGTGAAAGTATTGGAGATGTAGTTCTTCCAACCGAGTAATCTTAGAATTAGAAACTATTAGTAAATGTAATAGGATCTATCTTACATGTGATAAATTTTCTTTTTGTTCAATTTTTAACTTTTCTACTAAAAACTCTAAATTTAAGCATCCATTTTCTTCAGATTTTTATTTTTTAACCATTTCATGCAATTCCTTTATCTTCAGCTTAAAATTTAAAGTATTTTAGATATTTTTTCAGAAAATCTCCCAATTTTATGATTTGCACCTGACACAATCTTTCATTATCCCAAGGGTAAACATGTTTTTTCATAAATTACTATATATTAAACATTATTTTCAAACAGTAACATCTACTGTCTCATGTCTAAATGCCACATGTCAGTTTTTTTTTAACTATATCAATTTTTGTCTCTGGCCATGATTGCATACATTAGTGGTTTAAAAATGTCTTTATTAGTATCTATATATCATATTTCATTAAGCATACTAACTAACAATAAAATAAGCATGAGAAAAAGTTAAGTATGCCCTAAGATAGCTTACTATCTACTGAGGAAGATAGAATTTAGATATGTGAAAAACTTACACAATTATGAACAGGCAGCATCACTGGTTCTGCTCATTGGCTTAGCGAGGAAGACTTCAGTGTGAGCTGCTGACATTTTGAAGAGTTTATAAATAATAATTTGCATTCTATGTGATTGTCTTCCCAGAGACTATACATTTCTCTTTAAAGTGACATTTATTGTCATAAGTAGTATCCAAGCAACAAAGCTAAGGTGTCAATTTTAATGAGCTGGCACACTCACTTCTTTCATAGATTTATAATTAAAATATCCTTCTGATTATTTATTTTCTTTCCTTAAGTAATTCAGTGACAAAGATTAAGATTGTGCACAAATACGATTCTTGCCATCAGTGTTTATATGATATTTTGCCTCTGAACTGTCAAATATAATATGTTACTTATCAAATGGCATATAAAATAGTGGGCAAATGAATGTCAAATGGCATATAGAATTGAGTCTTTGGTGGGGAAATCAAAAGGCTTGAATTGATTCTCAGCAATGCACTGTAATAACTGATTTCAATCATGAAATCTTAATTGTTCTTCAGTTTTCTTTTCTGTAAATTGGGGGCAACAGCAATACTTTCTCATGGATATTCTTGCAGAATTAAATAGATTAATACCAGTAAAAATTAGGAAGAGCATCCAGAGGTATATGGAATGTTAGCCATTAATATTAGAAATTCAGTGGCATTGACCCCAAGCTGTATGAAGTGTTTTCTTAGATTACACACATCTAAACACATATATATTCAAAGGGACATAAATAGTCTTCTATAAGGCAGAGTACTATCCGATTGATTCAGAAATGTAATCCATCACCTCAACCCTGTTAACCCTATACTCTTAAAAGACTGCCCTCTAAAATATGCCCTGCTAAATTCTAGTTTTCTAAGATGTTCTGAAAAAAGGATTCTGTACCAAATAAAATCTGAAACTATTGCACATATATTATTCATTTGGAGAATAACTTGTCATTTACTATAAGTTCTGAGTAAAGAATTACATAAAAAACATTAAACCCAGCCAGTCAAAATTATACCACTATAGCACTCATTCTTATGTGTGTGTATATGTGAGAGACAGTAATTTATAAATATGCTGCAGAACTACTATTCCATGGAACACAATTTGGGAAATTTTTCTCTGAGTCCACAGATGACTTTCACACAGGATCAAAAGGTAACCATGAGATGTTGATAGTTATGAAAAACTTTCAATATGGTGAGAGTTTTTTAACTATCCAAAATTTTAACTCATTAGTAAAATTTTTGAAACATCTTAGGTCTGCAAAAATTTCTGAGAAACCTAACCTCTTAATTACCAGCTTTATTATTGCATTGCTGGTGATTGCGGCCTTCCTCAGACTAGAAACATGCTTAGAGCAACCTTCTAATGATTTCATCTCTTTTTTTTGACCTAAGATATGCAGACATATATGAAATATAAGAAACTTTAAAGTTGTAAAAGTTAACAAGTTTTGTGAAACTTCAAATTGCAGAAAAAGTTCAAGTGTAGTTATTCATCTAAAACAATTTCTCACTTTTAAATAGTCATTTCTAGGGATTATTAAAAGCAAAAACCAACCAAAGCCAGTTCTTCTGTTGTCAATATATCCATAATCTATGAGTCTTTTTTTATTGATGTATAGTCAATATACAATCTTCTATGGGTTTCAAGTATACAACACAGTGAGTGGTTCAACAGTTCCCCATATTAGTAAATCCTCACCCCCACAAGCGCAGTTACTATCTGTCAACATAGGAAGATGTTACCGAATCACTGGCTAGTTCTCCATAACGTACTACCATCCCCATCCCCAACATATATTGTGACTGAGAGTTTTTGTGCCCTCTTATCCCCCTCACCCTCCTCACCAATTCATATTTAATCTCTGTCTTTAATTTACAATTTACCTGTACATGTAAAATTGATCTTATTAAATCTGTAAACAGGATTTCTGCCTGTGTGACAGGAATATCAATTCAATGAACAAATGATTTGCATTCTGAGTTGCCCTTAGAAAATCAGCATTCCAGTTAGCTTTGAGGTAGCAAACATCCCACACTGTGTGCAGTCCAAACTAGCTTGAATAAGCAGGGTGGAAAATATAAGATCAGAAAAGAGGTCAAAATGTCTAGCCTGCTTCACAGAAATACCATGATAATGAAGGTCAAGGAAAAATAGTATGTTCACTGACTTTAAATTCGACATACAAATTAGCATATAAAAGATTCAATACTTTTTTCTATATGCATTTATGTTTATTTTATTCTTTACAAACTTTAAATCATTTCTTGGATATTTCACTTAGGAACAGCTAAAGGAATTCTATCACTGTAATATAACAGAAATGCATTATCTCAGAATTACTTCATTTTTTTAAAGGAGTTTTAAAAATTCTACTTAAAGGGTAATAGTACTAAAACTTAAGTAGTCCTCTGATTATTTAGCTTGTTCATAGGAAAAAATTGGATATAGGAGAACAGTTAAAAAGACATTTTTACTCTCCTTACAGAGGTTTATGGTTTTCAGGCTTATCAGATATTTCAAACTTGCATTCCTTACCATGAACTATCCATGTACAGTAGGGTAGAGGGAAAAGAAAAGAAAGGCTACAACTTTAATTTTTGATTTGACCTGCTAACATGGTCACAATATCTAGGTGTGCGTGTTTAAAATGGACTATTTGTAAGACACATTCATGGGTCCTCAAGAGAACCCACACACACTAAGGGCCTCTTAGGTACACTTACTTTGATCTTAATCAGTTTGGCTGTTTACTTTTTCATAATTTCCCAGCTACCCAGTGTTCACAATTCAGCTTCAGTCTTATTTGGTCTCATTCCCCATCCGGATGGACAGAACACCAAAGCAAAATAAAACCACAGCTATACTGGCTTTCTCTGCCATGCATGGCTTACAAATGCACATTCAGGACTACCACAGGCAGCAGAGTTGAAGGGTGATACGCTTAAAAAAATAAAAGGAACCTGAGGAAAACAAACACATCATATTACAATTTTCCTTGGAGGTATTTGTCCAAAACCCCAGCTGAGTAGGAGAGGTCCTGATAAACCACAGGCTTCTGCTTGAGGTCAGTGAAGAGCTACATTCTAAGGGGCAAAGCAAATTGGAAACAAATTAGCTCCCATAAAGACTACACAGAATTTCCAATCATCTCATACTTAGATTAAGGTGAGCTGCTCTTACTCTGTCAACCTGTGAGAAGAAAAGAAAATACCCTGAAAGAGGGTTTCCGAGAACTGAAAATTATAAAAGGAAACAAATTGAAATTGCAGAAGTGGAAGTTTAAATAACTTACCACTACTATTCAATATAATACAGGTAATCCTTGCCACAGCATTCAGAAAAGAAAAAAGAAAACGTGTCAGTATTGGAAGGAAGAAGTAAAGTTGTCTGTATTTGCAGATGACATGATTTTATATATAGAAAAATCCTAAAGACTCAACCCCAAAACTGTTAGATCAAATCAATGAATTCAGTAAAGTTGCAGGATACAAAATTAACAGAAAAATCAGTGCGTTTAACTAAGGAGGTGAAAGATCTATACACTGAAAACTACAAGACACTGATAAAAGAATTCAAAGATGACACAAATAAATAGAAAGATATCCCATAGTCATGAATTAGAAGAATTAATATTGTTAAACGTCAGTACTACTGAAAGCCATCTATAGCTTCAATCCAATCCCTAACAAGATTCCAATTACATTTTTTTACACAAGTATAAAAAACATTCCTAAAATTTATATGGAACCACAAAGGACCCCAAATAGCCAGAGAAATCCTGAAGAAGAACATAGGAGGAGATATCACACTCCTTGATTTCAAGCTATTCTATAGACCTATAGTCATCAAAACAATGGTACTGGCATAAAAACAATGTTTTTATTTAAGTTTTATAATATTATAAAAACATTTATATTGTGGTTCTTATTTAAAACCAATGGAACAGAATCAAGAGCTCAGAAATAAACCCAAGCATATATGGTCAATGAATATTTGACAAGGGAGCCAAGAAGACTCAATCAGAAGAGATCAAATCAATGAACGGTGCTCACATAATGGGATGCTCACATGCAGAAGGATGCAACTGGACCCATGGCTTATGCAATTCACAAAATTTAATTCAAAATGCATGAAGGACTTAAATGTAACACCCAAAACCATGAAACTCCTAAAAGAAAACATAGGAACCTAGCTCTTAGGCATGGGTCTTGGTAATGATTTTCTGGATATGACACCTAATGCAACAAAACCAAAAACAAACAGGTGGGACTGTATCAAACTAAAAAATTTCTGCATAGCAAAAGAGAACATCAACAAGGTGAAAAGATAACCTACAAATAAGAAAAAAGATTTGTAAACCACATCTCTGATAAGGGATTAATATCCAAATTATATAAAGAACTCATACAATTCAATAGCAAAAGAAAGAAACAAACAAATAATCCAGTTAAAAAGTGGGCAATGAACCTGAATAGACATTTCTCCAAAGAAGATATAGTAAAGGCCAACAAGAATATATAAAAGATGCTCAACATCCCTAATTATTAGGGAAATGCAAATTAAAACCATGATTAGCAATAACCTCGTGCCTACTCATCAAAAGATCAAAAGAATGGCCATCATCAAAAAGACAAGAGATAACAGTTGTTGGCATGAATGTAGAAAAAGAGAACCCTTGTATTATTGGTGGGATTGTAAGCTGGTACAGCCACCATGGAAAACAGTATGGAGGATCCTTAAAAAATAAATATAGAACTATCATATAATCCAGTAAGTCCACTTCTGGCAATATATCCAAAGAAACAAAAACGCCAACTTGAAAAAATATCTGTACCCCATATTCATAGAAGCATAATTTACAATAGCTAAGACTTGGAAACAACCTGTGTCCATCCATAGCTGAACGGATAAAGAATTTTGGTGTATATATTTATATATATACACACACATACATATTCATACACATACAATAGAATATTACTTGGGCATAAAAATGAGTAAATCACACCATTTGTGACAACATGGATGCTTCTTTGAAGGCATTCTGATAAATGAAGTCAAACAAAAAAAGACAAATGTCATTTGATTTCCCTTACATGTGGAATCTAGAAACAAAACAAAACTGAAAGAAAGAGATCAGTCTTGTGGTTACCAGAGGCAAGAGAGTCAGGGGAGGTGGATTGGAAGGTGGTCAAAAAGCATAAACTTCCAGTTATAAGATAAATAACTGCCAGGGATGTAATGTACAGCATGACGACTAGAGCCGACATCGCTATATGAGAAAGAGGGAAGTTAAGGGAGTGAATCCTACGAGTGCTTGCCATAAATAGAATTTTTTCTTTTATTCTTTTTTTTTCCTTCTTTTCTTTTTATTGTATCTGTAGTAGAAGATGGATTTAGCAGAACCTACTGTGGTAATCATTTCACAATATATGTAAATCAAACCATCATGCTATACACCTTAAATTTATTCAGTGGTGTATGCCAATTATCTCTTAATAAAACTGAGGTTAAAAAGGGAAGGTAAACAAAATACTGTCAGATGAATGAAAACTAAGAGAACTTTTCAACAGCAAATCTACCCTAAAAGAATTGCTAAATAAGATCACTGAACAGAAAGGAAATAATTTTTTTAAAAAACTTGGAACATCAGGAAGAAATAAAATGCTTGTCAAAAATAAAGGAATATTCAATAGGCTTTACTTTTCATCTTGAGTTTTATAAATTACACCAGATGGTTAAAGCAAAAATTTTAATACTGTCCAATGTGGTCCTAAATGTATATAGAGGAAATATTAAAGACAACTACATTATAAACAGGGCAAAGTAAAGGACACAAAGAAAGTCAAGATGTCTATACTTAAATTGGTAAAATAATGATAGCAGTAGACTGTGATAGGAAATAGAATATACATTCTTTTCAAGTGCCCACAGACATGTACCAAATAAATGCCATCCTAAGCCATGTAACAAACCTCTAAAACCTTCAACAAATTTAACATAATTGAAATAATACAGAATATATTTATCCAACCACAGTTGAATCAAACTAAAAATCAATTTAAAAGATAACAAAAAAACTCTACAAACACATGGAAATATTAACCACAACACTTCTAAACAATTTAAAGAAGTTTCAAGGAAACCAAAACATGCAGTGAGCTTAACAGAAACAAAAATATAACGCACCAAAATTTTGGGGACACATGTAAAGGCAGTGGTGAGGGGAACACTTAAAGCAATAAATGTATACTTTAGAAACCAGAGTAAGTTTCAAATCAACAATCTAACCTCCCAATTCAATAATCTATAAATAGAAGTGCAAAATAAACTCAAAGCAAGCAAAAAGAAGGAAATAATAAATACAAGAGAAATAATGAAATTGAAAACAGAAAAATGACATAGAAAAAGAATGATACAATGAGTTTGAAAGTTTGTTCTTTGTAAAGATTAATCAAATAGACAAACCTCTAGCAAACTTACAAAGAAAAAAGATAACTAATTACAAAAATCAGGAATAAAACAGGAAATAGCATTATAGACACTGCAGACATCAAAGGAAAATAAATGCAAATAATTCTACACCCATAAAATTGGTGATTTAGAGAAAATGCTGATTTCCTCAAAACCTACAATCTACCATAACCCACCCAATATGAAACAATTTTAATAGCCCTATAATTACTAAGAAAACATATTCATAATTTAAAACTTCCAAAAAATATATTGCTAGGCCTTGATAATTTCACTGGAGAATTTTACCAAACATTAAGGAGAATGCGCACTGATTCTACACACAACCTATTCCAGAAAAATAGAAGAGGAGGTAACAGTTCCCAGTTCATTTTATGAAGCTGGTATTATAATGATACCAATACCATACAAACCAAGTTCAAAAAGGTAAACCAAAGAGAAATACCATTCATGAACACAGAAAGAAAAATCCCTTAAAATGTTATCATATAGGACTCTACAATATGTAAAAATAATTATATCCATGACCAAATGGGACATATATTACAGAGATGCCAGGCAGTTTCAATAATCAAACATAAATCAATATAATTCACTATATTTAAAGACCAAAGAAGAAAAATCACCTGAACATATCATTTGATGCAGAAAAATAATTTAATAAAATTCAACGTGTATTCATGGATAAAAACTCTTGGAGAACCAGGAAGAGGGTGTGCTTGCTTAACTTGATAAAGAACTACAAAAAGTCCACAGCTAACATTATGCTTAATGGTGAAACGCTGAATGCTTACCCCCTAAGATCATGAACAAGGCGAGAATACCTACTCTAACTACTCTTATTCAACACAGTGCTAGAAATTTTATCCAGTGCAATAAGGCAAGAAAAAGAAATAAAAGGCATAAATATCAGAAGAAAAATATATATATACATATCCTTATTTACAGATAACATGATTACCTATGTAGAAAATACCACAGAATGTACAAAAACTTCTAGAGCTAATAAGACAATAATATATTAGCAGTAAACAGGTGGGCACCAAAATTAAAACTACAATATCACTTACAGTTACTCAAAGAAAAAAAAACTTGTGTTAATCTAGTAAACCATATACAGGACTTTTATGTTAAAAACAAGATACTAATAAAAATCTCTAGTAATATATAAATAAATAGATGTACTGTGTTCATGGATTAGAAGACTTGACATAGGAATATGTTCATTCTCCCCAAATTGATAGATAGGTTTAACCCTATTCATATCAAAACTTCAACAAGATTTTCTTGTAGGTGTGCACAAAATAACTCTCAAATTTAAATGGAAATATGGAGGAACTAGATTAGTGAAAATTTTAATAAAAAATAATAAAGTGAGGATGGTTACCTGATTTTAACCAAGTGTGATGTTGATGGAGGCACAGACACATAGATAAAGGAACAATAGAGAACAAATAAGCCAATTGGATTTTCTTTCTACAAATGTGCAAAACACTTTGATACTGGAAAGATAGTTACAACAAATGTTGCTAGCATATTTGTATATATGTAGGCAAAATAACATGTCAGACCTATGAAAAAATAAACTCAAAATATATCACATACTTAGATGTAAAATATAAAACTATAAAACTTTTAGGAAAAAAGAGCAAATCTTTTGTTTCTAGAGTTTCTAAATACACCAAAAGCATAATTCATAATAGGAAAAACTGGACTTGATCAAAATCTAAAACTTCTGCTCAGTGAAAGACCCTATTAGGAGAATTTAATAAATAAGCTACAGACTGGGAGAAAATATTTGGAAACCACAAATTCCACAAAGGACTAGTTTATAGTACATATAAAAAGAAATCTCAAAAATTGAGAATAAAAAAAAATCTCAGAAAACAGCAGAAGATGTGAACAGACATTTCACTGAAGATACACAGATGGCAAACGAGCACATGGAGAGATACTCAACATCATTAGCTAGAAAGAAATTGCAAATTAAAACGATAATGGAATATCACTACACATATATCAGAATGATGAAAATAAAAATTGGTGACCTCAAATTCTAGCAAGAATGCGGAGAAACTGGATTACTCATATATTAGTTTTAAGAATGTAAAAGAGTACAGCTAGGCTGGGAAACAGTTTGGCTGTTTCTTATAAAACTAAACCTGGTGCTACTACATGATCCAGTGATTGCACTCCTGAGTATTTATAACAGAAAAATGAAAATTTATGCTTGTTATCACATTATATTATGGATAAATGTTTTAGCATCTTTATTCATAATGTCCAAGGGGACACTGATATTATGTTAAGTGGGATGAGCATAAATGGATTTCTAGAAACAACAGATGAAGCCATTAGATGGGGTAAAACATAATAGCTTTTTTAAAGTTCTGGAATCTAAAGTAGTATTATGGAAATGATAATACAGGTTAGTTGTATGATGCTAAAACAAATGAAAAGTATTTTTTATTTGGTGTTTTAGAATAGTTTAAATACCAAATATTTGGATGTTAGAAAAGGCCTACTTGTTTGAATTCTTTACTATCATCTTGAAGTTGCAATATTTCACATATAGCTATAGACGAGTGTTTAAGTTTTAATATCTACCAAAAAGTCTGTTTTACTTATTCTGCATAATGCTTTACAATTAGAAAAGTATAAAGTTGTTATAAACATATACTTTTTTACTTCATTTCATTCTAAACATTTTTCAACAAATTTCAGTGTGCTAGGTTTCTCTTTTTGGTGCTGAGTATAGAGAAGATATCAAATAAAAAAAAAAGAACTTTGCACATGGAACTTTCTTGTGGGTGGAAACAATTTAAGAAAGCAAGAAAAGCATATGATGTATCAGATGGCAAGAATTATAAAGAAAAAATATTTAAAAGGTATTGTTAAATGATTACTATTATTAAAACATTAAAGGAGGCTAAAGAATAATACAGCTATATATCATAAAGAGTAGTCAAGGAAAACATTCAAACCATGTTCTAAATAAAGGAAGGAATAGACCATGTAGACAAAGCCCTGCAGGAGATCTCCAGTACGGCAAGTGAGAATTCCCCAGATGTGAGCAAGGCTGACATATTCAAGGCATTACAGGAAGGACACGGAGACTGGGTAAGTGGGAGGAGAGAGTGACAGGCAATGAGGCTCAAGACTTCAGCAGGACCTGAGAGTTATTACTAGTGAATTGGGAAGCCACTGCAGATATTAAGCAGATAAATGACATTACTCTTACTTATCTTTATAAAGATAAACTATAGAGGGGTAAAGAAATCAGTGAGGATGCTACTTCAATAATCCATGTAAGAAACAATAGCAATTTGGGATAAAGTGTTAAAAATGGAAATGGAGAGAAATGGTGACATTCTGGATATAGTCTGAAGAGAGGGATAACAGCTGAGGAATTACCTATAGGATGTAATAAAGAAAAGGAAAAAAAATGTCTTCAAGATTTTTCTCCATCAACTGGAAGACTTATGTTGTCATTTTCTGAAGTGCAGAAGTCTACAGGAAGAAAAAAATTCCAAAATTTGATTTTTGAAATGTTATACATGAGATGATTCATTAATCATATATAAAGCAGGTTTGCGTATGTCACTGGATATAGGAGTCTGAGTCCAGGAACTCCGACTGAGTTTGACTAAAGGTTTGAGTGAAGATAATCAGCTGTATAGAGAGCATGTAATTTTCATATCTTAAGTCACAAGATATAAGAAACTGTTTTCAAAATTTAATCTTTATTTTTTATTTAAAATTTAAGTTTTATTATTTAAGCTTTTATTTATATAAAAAAGTAATAAACATTAAATACATAAAAACATTTCATTCTTACTCAGAAAAAATAAAACTTTGATGTTTTGATTTTTATTTTTGAGATATAATTGACATATGTTATTATATTAATTTTAGGTATCAGTTCTTAATGGAATATAAGGACATTGCTATTTTTATTTTTGAAAGTTGCTATTAAAAAGCAACCTTGGTAAAATCAAGTAGATTGTGCACTAGTTTCAAAAGTAAGGAGACATAATATAAACAAACTATTAACAACTTGTAAAACAAGCAATGTTGAGTTTTTGTTTTATTATAGCTCATAATATTGTAACATCTTTGTATGGTGACATGGTAACTATACTTATTATTGTGAGCATTTAATAACATATATAATTGATAAATCACTAAGTGTTCATCTGAAACCAATATAATATTGCATATAAACTGTATTTCAATATAAAAGGAAAAATAAAATCCCCCCAAAAATGTAATTTTTAAAGTTGTCTCACTTACTAAAGTTAATTCCTACATTTTCTACAAATTGAATAATAGTTGCAATATGATGATTTCATTTTGCTTCAGGCAAACCATCCAAGTTAGGAAAGTCCATAGAACTCACAAAGCACAGTGTCATAGCATATAACAAAACAGTCACTTTCATTATCACCTATTTCACCAAACATCAGCCATGCTACTTCACAATTAAGAATGTCTTCAATGTTGCTCTTATGTTGCCTATAGTCAGAAAAAGATAACTTTGTTCCTTCAATAATTGTAATTGAGCAGTTCATTTTGAAAGGAAAATTCCCTTTTCCCACTGCTCTGTAGAGTGACATTATTGTCAAAGAATGATATAAACCACTGAAATGGAAAGGATAGAAATGGACTTCTTTTCACAGGAGAATTTAAACACTCTTAAATGAATCCTTTGTATAGGTGTGGATTTAAAGTGGTAAGACCAAGACTTCCTCCAGAAGGTGATAGAAATGCTGCATGAAACTACATTTTAAAAAGTATTTTTTTACCAATCTAGTTATTAAAGAAATATTTTGTGCACCTGTCATATGCTTAATATCCCACTATTTTTCTTATAAATATAAATAAAGCATACATATTAAATATCACACAGAACTTCCGGGAAGATGGCGGTGTGAGCAGGGCGGCAGAAATCTCCTCCCAACACTATATTTATCTACGAAAACACAGAAAATACATCTATTCCTAAAAGAGAGACGAGAATACACAGGAAAGCGCACAGCGTGCAGCTACACCCGAGAGGACTCGGCACCCCAAAGGCGGGTAAGATACGGAGCCGCGACCCGGCGGGACCCGAGCCCTCCCCCACCCCAGCGCACCAGCAGGAGGAGAGGATTCAGAGCCGGGAGGGAGTGGAAGCACACCCCGCGAAGTAGCCAGCCCCGGGGATCTGCGCGGGGAGCGCTGACCCACATTGCGCAGTGCAGCGGAGATTGGAGAGACAGAGGGGCAGGATCTGAGCGGGGAACGCGCCTGGGTGCTTGCACCTGGCTCCCGGGAAGGAAAAAAAAAAAAAAGTGCGCGCTTTCCTCTGCGGTCTTAAAGAGACAGGAGCCCAGCAGAGGAGTCGGATCGCCCCAGCACACTCAGCCCAGCAGGCTGGGAGCCCTGGGGAGTTTCAGACGCCTTAGCTGGCGACTGAGGAAGCGTAGCCATACTTAACACTTCTCACTGAGATCAACAGCCTCCTATTCGTTCCCACCCCTGCCAGAGCGATAAAGGGCCCTGCGGAGTGGCACAGTCACAGCTGTGCAATAGTGGGGCAATAGCGCCACCTAGAGCATTCCCACAGAATCTACGTCCGGTGGGCATTTTTTGTTTTTTTTTGTTTTGTTTTTTGTTTTGTTTTTGTTTTTTCTTTTCTTTCTTTTTTCTTTTTTTCTTTCTTTCTTTTTTTCTTTTTTTTCTCTTTTTTTTCTCTTTTTTTTTCTTCTCTTTTTAAAGTCTTAAAGAGCCCAGCTGACATACGTGGCAACTATCAGTGACCAACTTATACAGCCATGAAAAGACAGAGGAATATGGTTCAGACTAAAATCAACCAGACAACCCCAGAGAGGGAGTCTGAAGGGATGGAAATGCACAGCCTCCCTGAAAAAGAATTGAGAATAAAAGTCATAACCATGCTGATGGACCTACAGAGAAATGTGCAAGAGCTGAGGGAGGAAGAGAGGGAACTGAGGAAAGACAATGCAGAAATCAGACAAGCGATCGACGGGCTTAACAGCAGACTGGATGAGATGCAAGAGACTGTTAATGGAATAGAAATCAGAGAACAGGAATACAGAGAAGCTGAGGCAGAGAGAGAGATAAAAGGTTCTCTAGGAATGAAAGAATATTAACAGAACTGTGTGACCAATCCAAAAGGAACAATATTCGCATTATAGGAGTACCAGAGGAAGAAGAGAGAGAGAAAGGGATAGAAAGTGTCTTTGAAGAAATAATTGCTGAAAACTTTCCCTCGCTGGGGAAGGAAGTAGTCTCGCAGTCCACCGAAGCTCATAGATCTCCCAACACAAGGGACCAAGGAAGACAACACCAAGACACATAATAATTAAGATGGCAAAGATCAAAGATAAAGACAGGGTATTAAAGGCAGCTAGAGAGAGAAAAAAGATCACCTACAAAGGAAAACCCATCAGACTATCATCAGACTTCTCAACAGAAACCTTACAGGCCAGAAGAGAATGGCATGACATATTTAACGTTAAGAAACAGAAGGGCCTCGAACCAAGAATATTGTATCCAGCACGATTATCATTTAAATATGAGGAGGCATTAAACAATTTCCAGATAAACGAAAGTTGAGAGAGTTTGCCTCTCATAAACCACCACTACAGGATATCTTAAATGGACTGCTCTAGAGGGAAGCACACCTAAGGCTAAAAAGATGTCACCAGAGAAAAAAAAATCATAGCGAAGAAGGCAGACCATCCAAATACCAACTAAAGGCAAAGAATAAAACACCTATTATAGAAAGAATGGAGGAGGAGGAATAAGAAGGGAGAGAAATAAAGAAACATCAGACTGTGT
>JAVSCE010008438.1:0-36155 GCA_032199065.1 Smutsia gigantea
TGAATGTAATGCGGTTGGTGGGGGGGACCTGAAGAAGGGGGTAGTGTAATCACCATAATATTACTCTTTTAATTGTAGATTAATGATGTCAAAATAAACTTAAAATAAAACAAAATAGGGGAGACCATTGTTTCATTTGTTATCAAGCATTATGAATCTCATAAATGACTTCTCTCACTGTTGACACCAAGAACCTAGATGCCTAAGGAATTCTCCATGCTACAATGGATTGTGAAGGACTTTTAGCTCAAAACTCACTGCTGCAGTTGCTTTAGGAGTGAATGTTTTAATCAGGATGAATTAATTCTTATATACTTGAGACCATAAAGCCAAAAGTAGATCTATAGAAGGAGGTGTGTATGACTTTGTTGCAACATTTCTGAAACACATGTGTTTTACATGACAGTATGTTCAATATTAAAGAACAGTGTGAAGTGGTTACCAAGCCATATATGTATGTATGTATGTGTATATAAATATGTGTGTGTGTGTGTATATATATATAAAATAAAGTGAATAGTAACACCACTCTGTTTGAAGCTATTTGGAACTATCCCTCTTAGTTTCAAAAACCATGATTCATGAGGATTTAAGAGAGATATTGGCAAATTTGGTTTATTTAAGGGAAAATGATTAAAATGGTGATTTTGAATCATAACATGAGATAAGTTTCCAAGGATTGGGATATTCAGACTGCAGTGATATAGATCCAGAAAGATAAGTCTTTAAATATTTGAGAGGATGACATAAGAAAGCTGACTGGGCTTACCTTGTATGTTGCCAAAGTTTGTATCTAGAAATGAAAGAGTAAAAGGGCTTTGAAGATAAATTTAAACTCCACATGAGGAAATATATTCTAACCATCAGAATTTTACCTAGATATAATTTCATTTGACTTTTTCTGTCTATCTATATATGACAGGCACTGTTCTAGACCACAAAAGTAAATCAGTAAACAAAACAAAATGTTCTTCTTTTAGAGTACCTATTCTAGAGGAATTCAGAATTCAGTGGTAATAGGGTGAGACGATCAGTTCTGAGAAAAACAAATATATCCAAAAATGGAAAAATCATTATTCCATATAGTCAAATAGACTAGAAAGCCCTCTGAACAACATTTTATATTTGTACTGAACTGTTGATTATTAACCCACAATCATCATTACCAACTTATATGGCTTCTCAATTATAGAGGTGTTGGGAGCTACATTTGGCGTAACTTCCTTCCCCTTCTTGTTCTACCTTAAAATCTTCCCAGAAGAAGCCATTATTTTCCAGAGGTAGCAGGACGATTACAAATACCTGTTTCTTCAGATTAAAGCCTTGTCAATCACCTGCTTTGCTGCTGCAGACTGATATTGTTTGTTAAAGCTTTTCAGGGTTGAGATTTTCACTCACAAGCTAAGATTCACAGTGGTGATAGCTTACTTAACCTTCATTCTGCCAGCCTTTTCAATAAACATCTATTCCTGTGTATTAAAATTTTTAGCATTTCTAATTAATAGAAAGCATTACTTATACCTAAATGAACACCGACTGGTACCTCTCTAGCTACCGGAAATTATTTCAGGGAAAAAATCTTCAAAAATGGACATCTAGAATTGGTTCTCTTTTCTGAATAGATTTGAAGTCTGTAATGGCCTGACATTGGAATGAGACAGCCATGGAGCTGCACTTCAATTCCGAGGCTTGCACCAGTTTCACACCTAGATCTCCATAAAAGACAGAGGCAAAGACCACTGAAGGGGTGACCTTGAAATACGGCTACAATGACACAGTGTAACACTCCTCCCAGTCTTCCTCAAGGAAACCCGAACCCGTCTGCCAGTGTGAATTTTTGGGGAAAGGAAAAATCAAGAACTTTTAGGGACTACCTGGCTCTGCCTCTTAACTATAGTCAATTCCTTGGGACCAGAAGCGCTGTTCTGGCCCACCAGTAAGAGTAGAAGCTACTGTAGTGAGATGACAAATGGAGATTTTGTCTTGGTACATTCACAGTGTACCTGGCAGGTCATGTAATTTACTCTGTGGTTTTCTCCAGTTCTCAGATATACAATGTGAACAGACAAATTACACAACTGTCAGAATCCCATTAGTCCCATGATAATGAAGTGTGAACTACCAGGACGGAAAAGATTAATAAGCACAAGTCATTGAAACTACCTCTTTCTACCAAAAGAGTAAATCAAAATGATACCACATCCTAGAAGATATGCAGAGATTATTATCACAGTCAAAGACCCAAAGGATGCAAAGGTAGACATTACATTCACATTCCCAAACTCCTGTTTGGCTTATGCAAAACAAATACTGATATTGAAGAATGGGTTTTCAGAAACTTCTTCCAATTGCAGCTATATTCTAGATTCGGTTCTTTACAGGAGCAAATTAATACCTCTAACAATACTTGGCATGCTACAATAATCTTGAGAATGCTGGGATTTTTGTTTTCATTTTTATCTTAGAGCAGAGATATGTTCATTTCCCATCTCTGTCATAATACAGTCCTTACAGACCTTATCTTTCCATTACTTAAGGTCTCATTCTGATCCACTATACACTGTTTTGATGACCACATGCTGATTGGACTTGGTGGGCAAGAAAAAGAAAATACCTCAGAAGGCTTGTTAATATTTATGTGTGCCGGAGAACTGGCAACACAGCCTCCCAAGGTTTAAGGGCCTATCACCTCAGTGAAGTTTATAACAGTCCAGTGGTCCACGTCAGGGTGAGATAGGCATGACAGGGACAATTACATTGCAACCTGTACTTCCTAAAAATAAAAAGGGTAAATGATACTCGGTGGGTCCTTTTGGATTCTGGAAGCAACTTGTACCACATTTTTGAGTGTATTCTTTTAGTTTATTTGCTGAGTAACTTATAAGGAGAAAGAATTGGCATTAATGGAAGTCCATAATGCTGTAAAAGGCCTTCTATCACTTGGTCATGTGATCCTGCAGATCCAGTGGTGCTTGAAATGTTTATGACTGAGGAAGGTGATGTATGAGACCTCTGCACTCTCTCTAATAGGAAATCTCCTGCATACTACCTTAGCATTTTGGGGAAAAGCTATGCCCATGTAACTCTTCTCTTTTTGATAATAGCCCCTAACAGACAAGGAATCGTTCACCAAAAAACATCAAAGTACCATGAATCCTGAGATGCTCTCCATTTGTCTGACCCACCAAACCATAAGGTTGGGCATGGAAATAAGTACATAACTATCATGTGTGGGTAATCAAGACAGCTTTAGAGTAGAATCTAGAGTCACAGATAATTTGCATGAGCAAGGGCTCAAATTTCACTCATACCACACTTGCTTCCACACCCCTCACCTATAGCCACATGGGCAATTACCTATGTTCAGTGAACTTGGAAAGACAATACTTGGAGTTGTTTTCATATACTTCCATATATTTTGGGACCATTCCAGAAATGATGGCTGAAGCAATATAACTTAGGGTAGGGATATATTCCCAGTGAAAAGGACTTAAAGCAGTACATTTGGCTATTCACTTTCCTTGAAGGAGGAATGATTCAGAAATTTGATGTACCCTGATCCCTGAGGAGTTGGTAGCAGTTTGGGTGATTGTTCAACTTGAAGGAGCATAATTGAAAAACTGGAGATCTGGGTTAAAAGTTTGTGCACAGACTCTTGAAAGACAAAGTATAATTACACCCATGTCCCATATAAACATTCACCAGGGGAAATCCACAATAGAAAGAGGAAGCTTTCAATAATCAGATGGACAAAGATAACATTTTCTAGGGATGTCAGTCAGTCTCCTCCTCTACCATCCAGTTCTTGAATAATGGTCTCATGAATAAGTTGTCATTGTAGCAAAGGTGAATGTTATATGCAATCACACCAGTATGCTTTTATTTTCACCAATGATATTCTGGCTGCAGTTATTAAATGGTTTAAAAACAAGTAATAATAAAAAGACTGCCAATGGTAGAGATCAGTGCTGATATATTTTTTCTTTTAATAAGTTTATTTTGATATCATTAATCTACAATTAAATGAGTAATATTATGCTGATTACAGTACTGATATTTTTAAATGATAAAATCTTCCAAAGGATAATAGCTAGCTCATCCCTTTGGGTATTGGATACATATAAAGGGTTCATCCCTCATGGCTAGACTGTAAGGGCTGCAGTTGTCTGTTAATTTTAATTTTAAGAAAATACTAAAAACACCCAGAGAATGCCCTGCTACATATGGGTAGGACCAAAAGGTAGACACTGTAGAACCCAACAGAGGCAAGAATTATTAATTCAGACCCTTCTGGATACCCCGCTAGGTAAATAATAATGATAAACACAGATGCTGAGAAGAATGAGAGCATGGAATGGATGATGACCAAAGGAAAATATCAGTCCAAACACAACCCCCATGTTGCAGAATCCACTATAGTTACAGACATGAATATTTTCTTACATACTTGATGAGTATATATTTGCATATAATCAACTGATTTTTCCTTTCTCCATTGCCCTTCTAACCTAATATCAAAGTGGATTAATAACGGCTACCCTATAATTCAACATATGTTAAAATACGAAAGGGGCCTATGATTAAACTAGAAAATAAATGATTTAGAACTCAGAGATCAATAAAGATGTATTTTGAGGCAAAGATGGTAGGTCTTTGGTTATACTAAGAATAGTTATATTGGGAATAATGCTGCCTTTCTTAAAAGATTAGATATGATTAAAAAGGGGTGTGTATGGATGCTAAACTGGCAAAGGGTAGACTGTGCTGGTTTGCATGGTTTGCGTAACATCTTTTCTCTATCACAGAGGAGACAGGAACTGTATCTTCCAGAATCCTCTTCTCTCTATGGTTTCCAGGTTGAAGTTGGTAATGAGAAGCAATCCCATAGGTGCCTACACTAATATATTTCATAAATATGTACTTGAATATGTATGTGATTATTTTAATAATGCATTCATATCATAAAATACATACTGCTTATAGTGTTTTAGAGTTCCATAAGGGCTATTTTTGCAAGGTAGCTCATGCAGTCCTCTTTATCTCAAAACTATTTCTGTATCCATTTTTCTTAAGGCATATATCTAGTTTGTTGATTCATACTGCTATAAAGTATGAAGTAGTCTATAGTATATATCTACCATACATTGCTTTCTTTTCCTTCCATTGGTGAGATACAGATATGCTCCAACTCACTAGTATCACAAACAATTCCATAGTAAACATCCTCCCACATCTTACCTGGAAAAATCTAAAAGTATTTCTCTGGGACAATTACCAAAATCACTGTGTCATATGGTATAGCTCAAACTCCATTACACCTTCCTGCTCTTAAAGTATAGCAACTACAGGGTCTAGAAGATACAGACTATATTTATTTTAATCCCATGCAGTTGGAGTTTTAGATATGCATTAAGTTGCCATTTACAGGCACTCAGGTGAAATTAGGAAGGTATGAATAGGTCAGAAGGGAACTTTCTGCCTCTGTTGTCTGTTATCTACTGACATACTATGAGTTCATATTTTCTTCGGGCCTCTACTTTATGAATAAAGGAAAGGAGTAAGCTAGATGTCTAATATTCTTTTGCTTCTAAATTTTCCTGGTTACTGTGAATGTGAAAGTGGATTTTAAGTGTGAAGAGAATTTATACAGTGAGTTTGGAATCCATATGGGCATTTCTAAGTGTCCCGTAGTGTAGTATTGCCTTGAAAATACCAGGACCTGTCAGAATGTAGATTATAAATCTCACTTATCATTTGCTCATTGGTGGATTAATCTCTTTGGGAAAATTACATTAAACAAGCACTCAGAAACTAATACAGTAACATCAGAATGCCTATGTGTTCAGGTAGGACATATAACATAATACTTGGGTTCACAATCACTCCTTCTAGGCAAGGTTCTATGGAAAGTCAAATTAAAATCAGAATATTGCTTCATACTAGATAATCATAACAAGGCTTGGATGTAAGTTGTACAGTCTTTATGATTAATGCCCTCAAGCTGTGAACATTGAGTGCATACATCTCCTTTATACTGATAGATCTGCTCTATAACCCAGAGACCTATTTTCAAGAGTGTGGCCCCTTCTACCCTGGACAGTGATGGACACATATGCCAATTTGGTCTGACTAGATTCTAGACTTTTATAAATCATGGTCAAATCATCTTCTTTAAATAACATTTTATCTTCTGAAAGAATAGCTTTCATATGTATATTAAGACAGGAGACTTTATAGTTAAAATCACGATTCAAACAGAATCTTTATGATTCAAGAGACTCTAAAGAGTACAGTAAGTTTCTCTCTGATGTATATGAGGTCTTCATTCCCACTATATGTTTGGAAATGGGCCAGTAAATTCTAGGTGTTTAAAATAACATTTGCTAAATGCCTGAGCTTACAGTTCCTGTTTTTTTCCTTTTTAATCATATTAGGGACTTTATCACAAACATATTGATATAAGCTAGTTTCATTCTTTAGAACTAGTTTTAAATTTAGATGTCTGGGTAATTTCTAGTAGTTCCATATTTCATATTAAAATGAGATTTTACTTTAGTAATATGTAAGGCAATAGAATTAAAATAAATTGTGTGCAACATTAAAAAATTTATTAGCACTTTATAGTTTTAAGACTAGTTATGCACATATAAAATGACTTGAACTACTTATTATACTTACATAGCCAAATTAGCTCAGGTAATATAATATTAAATTGTTTCAAAGCAACTCTTCTAACATTTATTATCATTGATATAAATGATTTTTCTAAAGTTCTGAAATAGATATTTAATTCATTGCTTTGAACAGAATACAATCATAAATAAAGTTAGATCTTTAAAGGCCCTAAGAACTAAACAGGTAATGATATTCCATTTTTCTCCCCTCATCTATATCTTGCAATGTATAAATCTTATTATATGTATGCTGAAATTAAGGTCACTTCTTTACATATATTGTAATTGGAACAACAGATAATTTATCAAAGCTGAATTTCCCTCGATTTTTATGTTTTATGGATATCATAAGCAAGAGTTTACTACTAAGGGTAACCCTAATTAGGGACATTATTTGATTGAGTGATTCTTAATTTAAGGGGAAAAAAGTTGACTATATTAAATATTTCCAGATGTTATGACTCTGCGACACTTTTCTTAGGAAAAATTAATACCCTCTTCTTCTTTCCATGTAACTTTATGGTTGTAGATTGCAGGTGAATGTGTATATCCGTGTATTAGTTTCTTCCCCCTTTTCTGTTAAGAAATTTCAATTTTCCTCTTTTTTATAATCTCATTGTTAAGCACTCTTCATGGTAAAAGCATCTGTCAAGGATTTAAATGCCTCATTTTCCTGAAATAAGGTTTCTCAGACTTTCTGGAAGCAACTTTTTAGTTCATTATCTTTCTTAATATTTGATCTTTCGCAGCTTACAGATATTATCTACTGGATGTTTTAAACCAATGTTCAATTAAGATGAAATGATAACATACTAGGACAGATAGACATAAATTCTCTTTTGAATTTGTTTGCTACCAGTATCAGATAAGGAAAAAAATTGTATGTATTATCTAAATCTATACTATTGCCTACATTCATAAAATTAAATCAAGTTAATCATTTACATATTTTTGCATGATTTACTTACATAAATTTATTCTACAAAGACCACTAACATTTCTTAAGAAGTTGGTGGTGGATTCTATTTTCCCTGCAAAAAACCAAAAAGTTTACTTGCTGAAATACAAGATACAAAATGATCTTAGTGTTAGAAATTCACAGTAGAAAAATTATCATGTGAAATGGATCAAGTGATAAGGTTAATCTGGCTTCATTATCTGTCATTCCTCCCCCACTTTAATTACCTAAATTAGACCCCTCAGAATGAATTTATTAGGATTAGCAACAACAATCCTAGCGTTTATGTTAGATTACAGTGAAATATTACCTCTAGGAAAATAAAGTTTTTGGATATTTCATGATTTATTTAATTTTATTATATAATTGAACTTTTTTTTCTTCAATAAGTAATCATGTTTTAGTTCAGTTGCTTATGATGGAAAATGCCTTTTTTAATTAATAAATTTTAAGTGTTTTTCAGAGTTTCTTATCTTTTTCATACTGTCTTCTATCTGTGCATTTATTGAAAAGAGGTAAGATCCGTATAATGCAAATTAATTTCACACCACACTAGAGCTGTTAAGCCAGGTATTCAAATTCTTTTCTAATTCAAATGTATTCTAAAGCTTAAAATTATTACTGGTACCTAGTAATTTAATTTATTTAAAGTTAATTAAACTATATTTAATTCAGTTACGCAAAGCCATTCTAGGAGACTTTGAAAATACGTATGATGATAATATTCACGGATTTAAGAAAAATATTGTGTTGCAAATATGCTTCATTATATTGTAGAATCACTGGAGGATAATGGTTCTTGAATCCTGAATAAAACTCTCTAAAAGATGATGATTAAAAACAAATCATACAACAATGAAGGGTAAAATTAACATATAAAATATGATTTTAAATTGAACAAGAAAACCTGGGTGACACTTAAATTCACTGCCAAACAATATCAATAGAGCACAAGGAAGCACTTTTTTCCCCCAAAGGAATAAATTAAAAGTCAGAAAAAAATCTAAAACAAAACTTTAAGGAAGTCAATGTCTGCCTGCTTTCTTCTAATTTCTTCTCTATGAATTATGCTTGGTGGAAACAATACCATGTGAAAGTTTCTATTAGGTAGTGTTTTTTTTAACACATTATTAACAAAGCTTATCCATACGCATGGAGACAAAAATTTATAATGGCTTTTCATTCTTGACTAAAGCTTACACAATGAATTTCTCAGAGGCAGAGAACACTGTGGCCATTTATGAATAGTGTGCTGTGTAGTGGCTGTGGGGCCCAGCACAGAGTGCAGGCAGCCCATTCTCCAGACATTGAGCGGCTTGGTTCCACTCCATCTACTAAAGGCATTTTACACTCAAAGGCTTTGGGGCACCCTCTTGATGAGCTCACAGTGAACAATCAAAGCCTTCACTATGTGTTTTAAAGCAGAATCTCCTTTCCTAAACTTTCCCATGTCTCTATTCACTTCCTGTTCTTGTTGATTTGGGGACTTTTTTTTCCCCACCCCTTGTACAATTATTTAGTGTCTGCTCTGCTTTTTCACATACTGACTTTTGTCCCTCATACGCTACACTATACAGTGCTTTTTGCTGCTGTTGTAATTCAAGTATTCTACTCTCACCAAACTATATTCCTTACCTTACTTCCTTTTGTTTTCTTACTCTGTGTCTTCTCATTCCTCTTTATACCTATAATAAAGTTCTTATCTTAGTTTCAGAATCTATTCAGCAAAATACACTCTTTGCTCATTACGACCTTTTAAAAATGCCAAAAGTTACTTTCCTCAACTAAACTCATAAAGATGATTCCTGTATCTCTATGGTCTCTGATGTAGAGATGTGGGTTTAGGAAGAGGAAAAAGTGCTTAGTAGAAAAAAGAATTGCCAGACACAAGGTACAAAATGGGACAATTCTGGGCAATATTCCAGAGGTAGCAATCGGGTAGATACAGAAATGTGCATGGGAGAGGAGACTAGATGTCAGAATGAAAACTAAATTCATATTTTCTGGCATTGGAAGCAAATTAATGACTGTCTGAGGAAACTGATACAAACAAGAGACACAGTTAAAGGGAAAAAAGAGCAAATGTACTTAGATATTTGACTGTTTATCTAGGGTAGACACCTATAACTATGGAACAGAAAAGAGAACTTAGAAGTAACCCACAGAAAAATGACCAAGCAATTTATGATATAGGTGCAAAATAATTTAGGGGAAAAAATAAAATCTTTTCAACAGATATTGTTGCAATACTCGAATACCTCTAGGCCAAAAAGAAGAGAAAAAAGAAACCTCCACTGAAACTTCACACTTAAAAAAAAATTAAAGTGTAATATTGACTAAATGTAAGATGTAAAACTATAAATTAAAAACCTTCAGATCTAGAGCTAGAAAAGGGTTCTTAAACTCTACACCGAAAGGATAATCCATAAAAGGAAAAGGATAAATTTGGCTTCATCAAAATAAAAAACTTGCAATCTGCAAAAGCCTGTTAAGAGGATGGAAAGACAAGCTGTAGACTCAAGGAAAGTACTTGCAAACCATGTATCTAACAAAACACTTGTATTTAGAATATGTAAACCTCAAAGTTTAACAGTTAAAATATCCAAAATGAGCATACGGATGGCATATAAGCACATGAAAAGATTTCCAACATCAATAGCTGGTAGAGAGCTGCAAATTAAGATTACAATGAGAAATCACTATTCACTCATTGGAACAGCAGAGAGAAAGAGATGGGAGAGAGGAGGGAAATGTGGCAATACTAAATGCTGACAAAGATACTGAAAACCAGATCTTTCATACATTTCTCATACGTTGTTGATGGACTACAAAATGATACATACACTTTGGGGAAAAAAACTCAAAAATTTTATAAGAAAACATAAATTTGCCACACAATCTTGAATTTTACTCATGGGCATTTATCCTAGAGAAATGAAAATACGTCCACCCAATAACCTGTGCACAACTGTTTATAGAATCTTTATTTATAATAACCCCAAACAAGATGTCTCTCAATAGGTGAATGTTAAACTATGTTATATCCATTCCGTGGAATATCCACCACTCAATTATAAAAAAGAATGACTTTATTGATGAACACAACAATTTATACAGAACTCAAGTACATATGCTGAGTGAAAAAAAAGCTAATCTCTAGAGGTCACATATTGTATGATTCCATTTATATAATATGTTTAAATGATAAATTTATGAAGATAGAAAGATTAGTGGATTTCAAAGGTTGGAAAGTTGAGGAAAAGGGGAGGTATAAGTATACATAGGTAGCAAGGCGGAGATCTTTGGGTGATGGAATGGTTCTGTCTTGACTGTGGATGCAGTTACACAAATATACAAAATGACACAGGACTATAAGAACACACTGTTTCGAAGTAATTCCTAGTTTTGGTTCTGTACTACAGTTATGTAAGATGTAGCCATTGGAGAAAACCAAGGTAAGTGAAGTGCATAGAGGACCTCCTCACAGTTTTGCAAATTCCTGTGAATCTCTAATAATTTGTCTATAACAAGAGAAAAAGAAAAGAAAATGGTCATAATTCCTTGTTGAGATGTGATATAAGATAGTTTTCAAATCTAGAAACCATTGACTAAATAACCCTCAAACAATGACAAGTATACATAGTAATGATTCTCCCAGTACCCCAATGGGACCTTTAAGTATTTATTCTGATAACAGTACCTTTCAGGAAAAGGAATCCCAGATTTTCAGGATTGTCTGACATGGGTTCCTAGCTGATAGTGATACCTGGGAACCTGAAGCGTCATCATTGCCCCTATTAAAGAGTAATCTTATGGAAACAAAGATAAATGGAGCTGTGGCTCAGGTCCAGCTCACATGACATTTGTGGACCTACAGAGAAGGCAATTTCCTAGCCCCAGAATGCACAAAGATATGATTTATATATTTATCCAAATATATAATTGGATTGCATATACTAGGTAGATATATATGTATGGGGGAAAGGAGAACAATGGCTAAGAACTTTCATTATAGGGAAAGCCACTTGGAAGGCTGAAAATTCCTTCTGTCTCAAGTCAAAATAGAAAATAAAAAGCAATATAATATTCTGGAGGCAAAGACAGAAATAAGTGTTACCCTTAAAGATGTATAGAATATAGGCATAGTGATTACTATATTTAATTCATCTATGTGTCCCTTGCAAAAACTAAATGGATCTGGAGAATGGAAATGGACTATGGAAAAACAACAAAATCATCATACAAATAGCCACTGTTCCCCTTTTGTTATCTTTGCTAGAGTAGAATTAACATGACCCCAGACACATGACACGCAGCTACTAGTCTGAAAAATGCATCACTTCCATATTTATCGGAAAGGATGATCAAAAGCATTTCACATTTAGTTGGAATGGAACATGGTGTATATTTAGTCTTGCCACTGGGCTCTTTCACTCTTTGCAAGTACATATTCTAAATAAACTAGAATCAGCTTGGCATATATCACACAGAACCATTATATTCATGACTATACAAATTTCACAGGATGAGCAAGAACTGACTTATACTTTTGGGTACTTGGTAAAACAAATATACTGCAGGGAGTTAGAGGGAAATCTTATGAAGTTTCAGGTATACATCTTTTGATTACACAGTGGTCTACAAGTCCATGTATGCCAGATTAGCCTTGCAAAATAAAAGATAAACTGTTTCATATTAACTCTCCCACCACAAAGAATGATGCACAATGCTTATTAGAACACTTTGGATCTCACCTGAGAATAGTATTCTAACCCACAAACCAGGTGACACAAAAGACTTCCAGGTTTGAGGCTTAGAGAGGAAATTCTTTGCAACAGGTCCAAACTGCAGTGCAAATGGCCCACCAATTTGGTCCAGATTATCTAGCAGACCCTGTGCTTTCAGTTTTCAATGGGAAAGGACACCAAGATAAATTTATGGCAAGGCCCAATGGGAGAATCACAACACATATTTTTAAAGTTCTGAAATAAATGCAGGTCATTTAGTAAATAATTATAAATGTCTGGAAAAGAAATAATAAAGCCACTGGCAGGCTACCAAGTCCCAGTACAGATAGAATTACTTACCACAGTACACCAAGTGACCATGAAGCCAGAACTGCCTGTCATGGTCTGATTTCTAACAGATTTACATATTTATAGTCATAAAGTTGGACAGACTCAGCAGCAAGCACCATAAGTTAGAAACTACATCGGGAATCAAGCATGAACTGGCCCAAAGGACACAAATAAGCTGTGTGAACAGATACCTCAGATGCCCATGTCATCACCTACTGTCGTTCAGGTGCCTGACTGTTAGTTAATGCCTATGAATATACGAGATTGGTTCCTTAGGATGAACAGATAGGGAGACAACATCCGAAATTTGGTTTACAGATGGATTAGCTTAGCTGGTTGAAGAAAAAGGACAGTGACCACAATACAAGCTCACCAAGAGATGGCCCTGAAAGAGTGGTTGTGGGAAATTCTCTCACTGAGCAGAGCTTTTCGTATTGTATCCAGGTATCTACTTCATGTGGAGGGAACAGTGGCCTGAAGTTAAAATAGACACACTGATAAGTAGTAAATGGCTTAACTGCCTGGTCAGGTGCCTGGAAGGAGAAATATAAGATCAGATAAAAGAAGCTCTGGGGTAGAGATATATAGATTGACATATGAAAATGGGTTCTTAAAGTGAAAATATTTTTATTTCATGTTAACCATCATCAGACAGTATCCACCACAAAAGAGACACTAAACAATAGAGTAGACAAATGATTCCAACAGTCAAAATCAATAGGCCTTTGTCACTGGCCATCTCAGTGTTGGCACAACAGGCGCATGAACTAAGTTCCTAGGAGGCAAGGAATGGCTACGTACAGGTCCACAAGCATGGGTTCCGACTTGCTGGAGCAGATCTAGCTATGCTGTGGATAGGGATAGTATAGAATATATAGTCACTTATTCAATGAGTTGACAATAAACATTTTAATCATGTTCATTCTAACATGATCTAACCATTTATAATTTTGAGAATAGACTGTGCATATACATTCTGTCAGTATTTCTCCTTTGTATATTGCAAACACCATCCACTCATGGGTGTTTGCATGTGTGTATTATAAAAATCAGTAGCATTTGACATCATTATGCAGTCAATATTCTGTATTTACTAGGGGATCAAGTACTCCATGAAGTGTAGCACCGAGTCCTGTACAGAAGCACTTAAGATAGTTCTTCCTGTTCTTGTTAATGATGATGAGGAGGAGGATGACATTCACATGTGTTGATTAAAAACAAATCCCACTCCTAGTACATTCAGTACTCCCACCAGGTGACAAAGCCTTAAAACAACTACACAGGATCATGTTACAAACTGTTTGGCATGATTATATCAACTGTGAACTCTATGCCAGTCTTGGCATTTAAATACTTCTGTAGTGGTCGCTGTGGTAATTGTGAATATCATTTTCATATTAAATGAAAAAAGTTAAATAATATGAAGACGTGCATAAAAATTGTTATAGAGATCAAAGCTAATGTTAAAGTTCTAGGGCATAAAACAGGTTTGAACATGGATTGATTCACCAGATTATTTTAACCCAAACCACTTTCCTCCAGTTTACAGAGGAATCAGCACCATGCTCAGGCTCACTGTTACAATAAAATATATTGACAGCTGAAAGTGAGAAAAGATACCTATGACACAGGCACTCTACCAAGTCTCCAGAATCCCCCAATTAAACAACATGGGGTTTGCGAGAGGAACTACAGAGGCCTGAAGTGCCAGGACCATATATATGACCACATATAGGAATTATTTCTAGATATAATTCAGATTCTGGAATTTCCCTCAGATAACAAGTATGGCCATCAGTAGTCTTTTCAAGATGGACAGCAACACTCATTTACTAGCCATTGCAGACTCAGGACCAGTCTGGAACTTCCAGATTCCAACCGTCAGTATCTGTTCTACTTGGCTGCTTGCCACCTGTTATTTATATATGGGGCAAGGCCATCTTCTAGACTGGAAATGGCTATTATTAGTGCCAACAAAAATAGGCGTATAGACATGAATAACAGAAAGAATGCTTAGCAGACAATATAGGGCATGTGAAAAAGGAATCATTTTAATTACGCAGGCAAATAAAAAACATCCAAATCTTTTCTTTTAAATCAGAATTTAATCGTTATTACTAATTTTATCATGTTTCATATCATTTAATATTTGTTTCATTTAATATCAACAGGCCCAGAGTAGGGCAGCACCTCCCTGCCACTTTCCCTACTGTTCTATACCCATGTAACCATGAATTAGCACTATAGCAGTATAAAAAGTACAGCTTTATGCAGAATAAAGTGGCTTCTTTTGAGCACTCGCCATGATGTCTTCCGCCTCCTTCTTTGCTCTTCGCATCACCCCAAAACCTCAACGGCAACCCCTGGACCCCGACACCCAGCCTTTTTTATTTAAATCACAATTACTTAGCTAGTATCTCAAGGTAACAAATTCAGTGCCTATAGGTGCCTTGACAGGTAAAGTTAATATATTATTTAAATCCAGCGTCAGAACACAGGGAGCTTGTAGTAAATGGGAACTTATAGTAAACTGGAGAGTGTATAGCTGAACTAAAGATATTCGTATTTAATTTATTTCGAAACAGTTTGCCTTCAACAGAAGCACACTTAATTAGATTTCTTTGAGCTACAAGTGTTGACAGCTCTGGTAAATGATATGGCTGCACTGCTGACGATTGCTCTGACTCCATCTCCTTCTACGTGAAGTGGTTGGCACTGCCCGACTCTTCAAAAAAAATGATCTCTCCATTGTGTAGCCACTCATCCACTTTTATTTTTCATGACATCACTTACTACTGTCTGAAATTGCAGAACACTTATTTGCCTTTCCTCATTTTGCTTACTTTTAGCCTTTCCAATTAAAAAAATAAGCTTTGTGAGTATATGATCTTTGTCCTAAATACTTAGCATAATTATTTGTTAAGCTCATCTATTTATTATTTATTTATTATCTCACATAAGATATTTAAAAATCTTTGATAGGTAAATAAATGAATAAGTGTTTTTAAAAACAGGCAGTATTACTATTGTTAGACAAGAATACTGCATTATACAATGCAAATTACAATTTAGAGAACATGCAGATGTTCAGTTTTAAATGGTAGACATTTTTTCAAGCTTCTGAACATAGCTGTTCCTCAAGAGAAAACATACCTAGAACAAATGGACTCAAGTTTATTCCTCAATAATTGTGAAGGGGATTTCCTCACTGTATTGCACTGTATTCTCTAACACTTGTTCACATAGAATATATTAGCTTGAACTAATATGAGATCTACAGAAATGGAAGATACAGATCCTTCTCTTAAATTACTTTAAGACATAAATTACAGGATCAAACATAATAATAAATATTCCTAAGTTAATATAATATTACTTTTGTGTACAAGTGGTATTAGGTTATACCCTTCAGATATAGTTAATAATAAGCACACGTCATTGAAAAAATGGATGAAAAAGGACTCAATCAAAGTGGATATTGAAATGGATATGAAGAATTTCAAATTTATGATTCTCAACTTGAAAGAGTCACTAATAATCCACTCATATCTAAGTACCAATGTTCTTTCCAGTTACTGAGCCACAATGAAATCTATTCCTTTGTCTCTTCTCCTTCCCTCCTGTTCTTCTTTCTTCCTTCCTTCCTCTCTCCTCCTTCACCATCCATTCCTCCTTCCTTCCATCACCTATTTTGAAAATCTTCCTCCCTGAAAACATCCTGCACGTTCACCATCTGTTGGCTATACCTCAAGGTGGGGCATGTCTGACTAACAAAGACAGGGACTAGGTAAGTGTATATATTTAATTCAGGGTGAAATATTTCAAAGTCAATTGTTGTCACTATTTACATTCTCAAGACTAGCTTCAAAAGTAACAAGACAGATATTTTTATTTGTTTCCTGGGTATATGCATTTATCATTTAATTGGATCCAAATTATGAAGGACAGATGAGAAAGAATATTATCAGTTCCTTCAAATCTCACTAATTATTCTCAAAGTTCTTACCACATAATACTTTTCTATAATCTTACCAAAGCTAAAATTATGCATTATCTTAAAATTTTCAGGAAATAAAACAAATTATTTTAGCAGTCCAAACATTTCAAAAATTTCCCTTTTAATATTCCATGTTATTACTATATATTACTATATAAAACATTTTGCAATGGAATGTATAAACAGATATTGCTATAATTGTAATTTCACTATTTTTGTTTATAATTTATTCAAGGATATTTTAAATACAGTTAAATGGGCAAATAAGTATACAGTTTGATGGGTTTTGACAAATGTATTCCTCTATTTAACCCAAAATCTAAACAATATAGAAAACATTTCCATTATCTCAGAAAATTCCTTTGTTCATGTTTCCAATCAATCCTCGTTCAACTCCAAATTCAATAACTGTCAGGATTTCTAACATGATAAAGTTAGCTTGATCTTGATTCAAATAATTCAATCATACAGAATTTATACTTGTTGTCTGGCTTCTTTTACTACATGCTGTTTTGAGATTCATTCACGTTGAGAGAATAAGTAGGCTACTCCTTTCTAATTGCTGATGATTATTACATTCTATGAATATATCGCAATTTGCTTATCCATTTTGCTATGATGGATATTTCGGTTGCTTTTAGTTGTATAAAGATTATGAACAAAGTTGTTATGAAAAATATTGTACATGTGTTTTGTGTTTCTACATTTTAATTTTACTTGAAAAAATGACTAGGAATGGATTTACTGTTTAGCTGATGTTGATTTTTTTAAATATGCAACTGTGCCATGTTACACTCTCACCAGAAATGCACTAGATTTCCATTTGCTCCACAATCTCCATCCTTGCCAACGTATATCTTCTGGTGAACATTGTAAGTTTTATATTAGCCCTTTTGTAACTGTGAAATGTTATCTAATTTTGGTTTAATTTACATTTGGCTGAAGACTAATAATGTTGAGTAGTCTTTTCATGAGCTTATCAATCAGTCTTACATTTTATAATGTATCCACACAAGTCTTGTGCTGACATTTCACATTTGGTTATTTCCTTTCAAATTATGTTATGGAAGTTCATTGTATATATTCTAGATACAGTTTTTTGTTTTTCAGATACACATATTGCTTATATACTCTTAATTTTCTGAATGCTGTCTTTTAATGAAAAGTTTTTATATGATTACTGGTTTAGTGTATGTGAGTCTTGAATAAGAAAACTTTGCCTTTATGAAGGCCATGAAGATACTCTCACATGAATCCTACTAGAAACTATATATCAACTCCTATTTTTAGGTCTAGGATCCTACCTGAATAAATGTTTGATATGATATAGAGGTTGAGATTTATTTTTTTCAACACAGCTATTTAAATATTTTAGCATTTCTTCAAAATATTACTCCCAGTGAGTAGTTTTAGCATGTTTGTAAAAAATCAACCGTATGTCTATTCCTGACCTATTTTCCATTATGTCCTATTAACTGACTTATTTGTCCTTAAATTGACAACAAACTATATTAATAACTTTTTAGAAACATTACAAGAAGTCATGTAAGTCACTCAACCTTGTTCATTTGAAGATCATTTAAACTACTCTGAGTCCTTTGCATGCCACAATAATAGTTTTAAATTAACTTTATTGTTATGGAAAAGAGTGCCAGTATAATGATTGCAAGTGTAGTGAAGGTAGGTCAGCTTGGAGAACACTAACATCTTAACAATATTGAGTTTTTAATCTATGATCACGTTACAGACCTCCATTTATTCGAATATTCTTTAATTTCTCTCAGCAATATTTATAGTTTTCATTTTATAGGTCTTCCATGCTTTTCATTTGAGTCCCTAAATGCCTTGTTTTAATGGGATTTTAAATGTTTCACATTTTATTTTCCAACTTTTTCCTATTTAAAATATGAATTACTTCTTTTTTATGTTGGACTTGTACAACTTTGTTAAATTCAAATATTAGTTTTAATGTTTGTGTTAGATATCTTCAAATTTTCAATGTACAAAACCATACATCTGTACATGAATACAGGTTACTTCTTCCTTTTCAATATTTGTGCCTTTTATTACTTGAATTTGCGCGTTTAGACTGTTTGGAACCTTGCTTCTCAGTGGTGTGTTGAACAGACATGGTGAGAAAGACATCCTTGCCTTTTTCCTGATCTTAAGGGAAATGCTTCCAGTAGTTCATCATGAAGAATGATATAAGCCATTATTTGTCTGTAGAGACCCTTTACTAAACTGAGACAGTTCTATTCCTAGTCACTGAGAACTTTGCAAATAAAATACAAGATCCATAACATAACATACCATGACCAAGTGTGGTTTAACACAGAAATGTTCATTTAACCACTGAAGGAACATTAACTGATAATCTAAAAAATGTGGGAAAATCAGTTAACAAAAACATACCCATTCATAATAAGATGTATCAGTGAGGAAAATATAACTTTACTTGCCATTCATACTTTAATATATGGGTTATTTAGAAATGTGCTAATTCCAAAGAATGAATAGTCTATGTATTTTTGTTATTGATTTTTAATTTAATTGAGGTCGAAGAACATACTTTACATGATTTCAACTATTTGAAGATCATTTAAGGGTCTATATTGGAAAATGTTTCCCTTGTACTTGAAAGTGACACATGTCCTGCATATGTTGAGTATAGTGATCTACAAATGTTAAGTATGTTAATTTGGCTTTTATTCATTCATTCTATCAAATGCTAAGAATGAAGTATCAAAATCTCTAGCTATAATGTAGGTTTGTCTCTTTCTCCCTCTATTGTGTGTGTGTGTGTGTTTAATGTAATTTGAGGTTGTTATTGGTAAACAGACATAGAGGATTATTACTTCTTCTTAAAAATGTGTAGTTAAAAACTGCCACCCTTATCTCTAATAATATTTATTTTGAAGAATATTTTGTCTTATATTAAAGGAGTCCTCCCTGGTTTTCTTATGATTAACTTTTGCATGATATACAATTTGCCATTCTTCTATTTTTAAGCTGCCTTTCCTTATATTTAAAATTGTTCTCTTAAAAGTGGTATATGGTTGAGTCTTATTTGTTTCAAAATTGTTTCAACTATCACTTGCTTTTTAATTTTCTGAATATCACCACAAAGACTAGTTTGCTCATGTTTGGATATACCTCTCTTATTGCCTTGAAACATTTGAATTTTAATTATTTATCATATTCCTCACTGTACTAGACAATTAGCTCCTTGAAAGTAGAGAGTATATCCTTAACTCTTTTGTATTACTAGTTTTTGGCAAAGCATTTGAAAAATAGCAGGGTTTCTAATATCATATATTGAATTAATAAGAGGTGTTCCAAGTGGATCATGGAATTAAAAGATATATAATTAGGGAGGACTTTTATATAATCCCTAAAATATTTACTCATTCATCCTACGGGCACACTTTAAGCCCCATTAACTATTCATTAAGAGAAAAACACCCATCACATAGTTCAAGAATACTCTTAAGAACTGTTTAAAAATCTTCACCTCACAGTTTATTGACGTAGACCTCAGTCTGACATTAATGTTATTAATTTAATGGAATTGGCTAATTTTATCTGGAAGGTTTTGTTTTCTCCAACTTATACATTATAAAGATGATAAGTAAATGGATGTTTTAAGCATAACCAATGTCTGAAGCAAAAGTTAACAGAATACGGGGTGATGTAGAAGGGTGCAACAGAGACAGCCTGGAGTCTAGTCAGCAATAAAACAAACAGCCTCATGTGCTAAATAATCTCTCTAAGGCATTCAATAACAGTATGTATAAATTGTTTGCAGACAACTGTGGTCATATATAAACAAGTTTTAAGGTGCTTATGATTTTGAAATAGAAGACATAGTATTTGAAATAAGTCAATAAAGTACTGGTGATATTGCAATAATGGTAAGTTTTTAAATATTTAAGGATCTCTAATATGCAACAGAGATAATATTTCTTCTGAGTTGTTATAAATTGAAAACACATGGATGACAGTAAGATCAAACTTTGGGTCAGTATCAGAAAGAAATCTGTATCATCTAGAAGTGTCTACTAATGAAATAAAAGATGTCAGGTATGGAGAAATTTCTATCAATAGGGAGAGACCAAAGATAGCTGTAAATTACTTACCCACAGTCCTAAAAGGGATTTTTATTTGAAATATGAACTTTTAAGTCCTCTGATCTCTCTTTAAGCCTTTCATTCTATGTTCAAAAGCATCAGTTTCTTGAAGGAATATATAAATTTTTCCTTCAAAACGTTAAAATGCATTGATACTAAAAAATTCACAAAAACTGAGTAACATTTTAAAAACAACACAGAAATGAGGTCTTTGCAGTACTCATTCATATCCACATATGTTCTATCAGGCTACAGCTGGATACTTTATGAATCTACATGCCCATTAACAAATACTTCAGACACATATTCTGTGTTGTCAAATTTCATGAAGTGGCAAAAATGTCTTCTTCACTTCTCAGATTAGAGCAAAAAAAAAAGAGATAATGGCCATAACTGCCATTTATTCTCCCCTTCAAGTTGTAAATTTTAAGAATGTGTGTTTAGTATAACTGTCCATGAGAAAACTGCCTGTTTTGGACTGTAAATCATTTTTTTTACTGTTCTTAAAGTCAACATGACTTCATTATGAAATGAAACTTGAAGTTATTAGAATATTTATTTATAAAATGCTCCACAAAGTCAATAGAATGTTTACTAAAAACAAAAAACAAAACTAAAAAATGATTTAAATAGTTATATATGCACAGCAGCAGACTTTGCTCCTTCCAGCAGAATTTAACATTCTAAGGATGCACCATATATTCTTTTGAATAGGAATTAACATTGAAATTGAAATGTTACATTTTTTCTTTGACACATGAAAATCCTCACAAATATCAGTTATTCCTATCTTCTTCAGAAGATTTTCAAAGCAATTGATGTAATGTCCCCTCCTTTCTAGAGGTTTACCACCAAGTCCCATTTAAAAAAATAATAAAACAAGAAAAAAATGCATCACTTATGTTAGTGACAATTTGAAGGTCATAATAATCTCTGAAGGTCAATTTGTTGAGCCACAGTTCAGTGCTTTGCTGTACGCTGAGATGACCTGGGTGTTTTGCTGTGGCCTGTTTCAATCAGGAGTTAACTTGTGAATAATCAAGAAATCCTTCAAAAACTTATTATAAATTCCACTTTCCAAATCCAAAGGTGTGACAAAGTGCAGCCAACCATGGGGATTCAACTGGGAACAGGTTATTATCAGATAGAAAACATGATGGTGGGCTGAAAGGTGCTGCAACTTTAAAGGCATCAAATGTTCTGCCAAATACAATATGCACTTGTCCATTTGCCTGTTTTCTCAGAATGGATCATTTGTGCTCTATGGTTAAGCCTCTCATGCCAAAGGCACCTGAACAAACTAAGACAATAAATGAGCAAGTATGTCCCAAATTTTCTATCATTCCCATATAATTAGTCAGGTATTAGATTTTTGCCTTCTTCTGTTTTTTTCTCTCCATGAAAACTGTCTACTGATTTCTCTGACAGAGAAATAGGCTGTATTAAGCTGACTGTCTGGCCTTTCTGCCTCAGAGAATCCAGAGCTGATTTATGAATAAAGAATTTAATGCAGTCTGGCAGAGAAATGGGATCACAAAAATTAAGATTTGTAAAAAAAAGACTGGGAGTTAACACAGTGTTGTTGGAGAGTTCTAGTATTTGCATATTAAAGGAGGGCCTGCCTTTTGTTTTTCCTTGGAAAAGACACCGAGTTTTTATAATCACTTACTTTCTAAACAAGAACTCAGTGGGGCCTTAGGTCCTCCCCAAGTCTTGTAGTTTATCCTTAGACTTCAGGGGGCATTTCTGCTATAAAACAGCCACCCTGAATAAACTTGAAGGATATTCTGAGTATTAACTTGCAAACGAGAAAATCAAGCATCACCCTCTGCTGTGGTAGTGCTCCCCAGACCATTTTCCAAGGAGTCACCTGTGAGGGGCCAAGGCACCACGGCTGAGACTGACGGCCACTGAGAGGTCACAGAGCACTATTCCAAGTGTGTAACGCTAAACTTTAATAAAAGTGTCCAGTTTATCTTGTTCTTTGGGTAGCCTATTGGAAACAATATGACAGAGAACATTAAATGATACATTGATCGAGGCAGGGATACCCTTAAGTGCGAAGAAATTAGACCTTTGCTATCAAATAGTCTACAAATTACCATTAGGTGGCTAGTGTTATACACTTGAGGGAAAGAACTGATAAGTGACTAAAAACAAAACTTTCTGAAATGTATTTTAAAGCAGAACAAATCTCATAGTAAGAATTACTCTTTCCATTCATTAGTGAATTCAGCAATTTTTAGAGTGTCTAGGACTTTTTTGCTGAGACACCATAAAAGTATACCATGAGTATTTGGGAAAATGAGAAAGCATTTTAAATGAAGTCCACTTACAACTCACATGCTTTACTACGTAATTGAATTTACTGTGGATTTCAAAAACCTCATGTGTATTTTTCCCCATGACACCAATTCCTAGTTATTTTAGTTAATTATTCTTTTCATATTTCTGAAAGTGATAAAATGTAATCTCTACTAGCCCTTACTATTTCTATGAGTTACCAGCTTAGAGCACAAAGAGAAAAAATATACATTCTTGCCTGGCAATAATGATTTCCATGCATTTCTAAACTAGATGTGTCCTTAAGATTCTAACATCACTAGGAGTTAATAACACTGGGTAGAAAAAAAAAAGGGGGTGGGAATGAAAAGAAAGATAATGAGGTGGAGGAAAAGGAAGAGGAAAAAAAGTAAAATCAAGGCTGAAGAAAGAGGAGGTGTAAAGAATCGCCATGGTGGGTTAATATCTCTCTTTTGATTATTGTCATGAATTATTCCCAAAGCAGCACTTTTCTCATATTACTCCTCTGAGCATATTTCAGTGCACTCAGTATACCTGTGCTAATCTATATAATCACATATTCACCACTCTAGTTCCATATTAATACTTTGCGATAGTAAGTCAGCCTTTAATCCTTTAATCTTTCTTCACTCCTTTCTCTCTCCATTTTTTTAAAGTTATTTCCTTTCTGTAAAGTGGAATTAAAAGAGAGAGGTACCATGACTGAGGTAAAGGGTGAATAAGATTCATAAGATGAATAAGAATGACGAAGAAGGGGTCAGTCGAACAAGAAGATATAACCATTATAAACATATATGCACCCAACACAGGAGCGCCGGCATATGTGAAACAAATACTAACAGAATTAAAGGAGGAAATAGAAAGCAATGCATTCATCATAGGAGACTTCAACACACCACTCACTCCAAAGGACAGATCAACCAGACAGAAAATAAGTAAAGACACAGAGGCACTGAACAACACACTAGAACAGATGGACCTAACAGACATCTACAGAACTCTGCACCCAAAAGCAACAAGATACACATTCTTCTCAAGTGCACATGGAGCATTTTCCAGAACACACTACATACTAGGCCACAAAAAGAACCTCAGTAAATTCAAAAATATTGAAATTCTACCAACCAACTTCTCAGATCACAAAGGTATAAAACTAGAAATAAATTTTAGAAAGAAATCAAAAAGGCTCACAAATACACGGATACTTAACAACATTCTCCTAATTAATCAATGGGTTAATGACCAAATCAAAACAGAAATCAAAGAATATATGGAGACTAATGACAACAACAACACAAAGCCACAACTTCTGTGGGACGCAGAAAAGGCAGTTCTAAGAGGAAAGTATATTGCAATCCAGGCCTATTTAAAGAAGGAAGAACATTCCCAAATGAATAGCCTAAAGACATGGTTACTGAAATTGGAAAAGGAAGAACAAATGAGGCCCAAAGTCACCAGAAGGAGGGACATAATAAAGATCAGAGAAGAAATAAATAAAATTGACAAGAATAAAACAATAGAAAAAAAATCAATGAAACCAAGAGCTGGTTCTTTGTAAAAATAAACAAAATACATAAACCCCTAGCCAGACTCATTAAGAGAAAAAGAGAATCTACACACATAAATAGAATCAGAAATGAGAAAGGAAAAATAACGACAGACCCCACAGAAATACAAAGAATTATAAGAGAATATTATGAGAATCTATATGCGAACCAGCTGGAAAACCTAGAAGAAATGGACAACTTCTTAGAGAAATACAACCTTCCAAGACTGACCAAACAAGAAACAGAAAAACTAAACAGACCAATCACCAGCAATGAAATTGAATTGGTAATCAAAAAACTACCCAAGAACAAAACCCCTAGACCAGATGGATTCACCTCTGAAATCAACCACACATATAGAGAAGAAATAACACCCATTCTCCTTAATGTTTTCTAAAAAATAGAAGAGGACTGAATACTTCCAAACTCATTCTATGAAGCAAGCACCACGCTAATACCAAAACCGGGCAAAGACCTCACCAAAAAAGAAAATTACAGACCAATATCCCTAATGAATGTAGATGCAAAAATACTCAACAAAATATTAGCAAACTGCATTCAAAAATACATCAAGAGGATCATACACCATGATCAAGTGGGATTCATCCCAGGGATGCAAGGATGGTACAACATTCAAAAATCCATCAACATCATCCATCACATCAACAAAAAGAAGGACAAAACCACATGATCATCTCCATAGATGCTGAAAAAGCATTTGACAAAATTCAGCATCCATTCATGATTAAAACTCTCAACAAAATGGGTATAGAGGGCAAGAACCTCAACATAATAAAGACCATATATGACAAACCGACAGCCAACATCATACTTGACAGCAAGAAGCTGAAAGCTTTTCATCTAAGATCGGGAACAAGACAGGGATGCCCACTCTCTCCACTGTTATTCAACATAGTACTGGAGGTCCTAGCCACGGCAATAAGACAAAACAAAGAAATACAAGGCATCCAGATTGGTAAAGAAGAAATCAAATTGTCACTATTTGCAGATGACATGATACTGTACATAAAAACCCTAAAGACTCCACTCCAAAACTTCTAGAACTAATATCTAAATTCAGCAAAGTTGCAGGATACAAAATTAAAACACAGAAATCTGTTGCTTTCCTATACACTAACGATGAACTAACAGAAAGAGAAATGAGAAAAACAATTCCATTTACAATTGCATCAGAAAGAATAAAATACCTAAGAATAAACCTAACGAAGTAAGGGAAAGACCTGAAAACTACAAGACACTCTTAAGAGAAATTAAAGAGGACACTAACAAATGGAAGTTCATCCCATGCTCTTGGCTAGGAAGAATAAATATTGTCAAAATGGCTGTACTACCTAAGGCAATCTACAGATTTAATGCAATCCCTATCAAAATACCAATAGCATTCTTCAATGAACTGGAACAAATAATTCTAAAATTCATATGGAACCACAAAAGACCCCGAATAGCCAAAGCAATCCTGAGAAGGAGGAAAAAACAGGGGGAATTACGCTCCCTGACTTCAAGCTCTACTACAAAGCCACAGTAATCAAGACAATTTGGTACTGGCACAAAAACAGACCCACAGACGAGTGGAACAAAATAGAAAATCCAAACATTAACCCAAACATATACAGTCAATTAATATTTGATAAAGGAGCCTTGGATATACAATGGGGAGATGACAGCCTCTTCAGCAGCTGGTGTTGGCAAAACTGGACAGCTACATGTAAGAGAATGAAACTGGACTTCTGTCTAACCCCATACAGAAAAGTAAACTCAAAATGGATCAAAGACCTGAATGTAAGTCATGAAACCATACAACTCTTAGAAAAAAACATAGGCAAAAATCTCTTGGACATAAACATGAGCGACTTCTTCATGAACATACCTCCCCGGGCAAGGGAAACAAAAGCAAAAATGAACAAGTGGGACTATATAAGCTGAAAAGCTTCTGTACAGCAAAGGACACCATCAGTAGAACAAAAAGACATCCTACAGTATGGGAGAATATATTCATAAAAAACGTATCTGATAAAGGGTTGACATCCAAAATATATAAAGAACTCATGCACCTTAACAAACAGAAAGCAAATAATCCAAATAAGAAATGGGCAGAGGACATGAATAGACACTTCTCCAAAGAAGAAATTCAGATGGCAACAGGCACATGAAAAGATGCTCCACATCGCTAATCATCAGAGAAATGCAGATTAAAACCACAATGAGATATCACCTCACACCAGTGAGGATGGCCAACATCCAAAACACAAACAACAACAAATGTTGGCGAGGATGTGGAGAAAAGGGAACCCTCCTACACTGCTGGTGGGAATGCAAATTAGTTCAACCATTGTGGAAAGCAGTATGGAGGTTCCTCAAAAAACTCAAAATAGAAATACCATTTGACCCAGGAATTCCACTCCTAGGAATTTACCCTAAGAATGCAGCAGCCCAATTTTAAAAAGACAGATGCACCCCTATGTTTATCGCAGCACTATTTACAATAGCCAAGAAATGGAAGCAACCTAAGTGTCCATCAGTAGATGAATGGATAAAGAAGAGGTGGTACATATACACAATGGAATATTATTCAGCCATAAGAAGAAAACAAATCCTACCATTTGCAACAACGTGGATGGAGCTAGAAGGTATTATGCTCAGTGAAATAAGCCATGCGGAAAAAGACAAATATCAATCTCACTCATATGTGGAGTATAAGAACAAAGAAAAAAACTGAAGGAACAAAACAGCATAAGACTCACAGAACCCAAAAATGGACTAACAGTTACCAAAGGGAAAGGGACTGGGGAAGATGGGTGGGAAGGGAGGGACAAGGCGGGAAAGGGGCAGTACGATTAGCAGACGTAATGTTCGGGGGGCGCGGGGAAGGCTGTACAACACAGAGAAGACAAGTAGTGATTCTATAGCATCTCACTACGCTGATGGACAGTGACTGTAATGGGGTTGGTGTGGGGGACCTGATGAAGTGTGTAGTTTAATAACCATAATGTTGCACGTGTAATTGTAGGTTAATGATACCAAAATAAATTATTTAAAAAAATACGCAAATAAAATATTAAAAACAAACGTGGAACAAGGAGAAAAAAAAAGAATGACGAATAAGATCACTATTCACAAAGTTTACAAATTTGTAGAAACTAAAGTAAAAACATAAGGAGTCAGTTGGAGTGAAACGTAGTGATTAAGCTGCAACAGAGATACATGGTGCTGAAGGATCAAAAGAAAGCCACAATGGTCTCATTCCCCAATTAACTTCTATAAATTACAGGAGAAACACCCAGGATGGTCATGTTTAACATAAAGCCAGGGTCCTGCTCATGCTAGACATTAAGTGAATATTTCTTCCCCAATCCTTGTAGATGATGATGAATGTCCTGGTTCTTTAAAAAAAAAAATCATGTTACAACTTTAAATTCCTAGAACAGTCTTATCAGAAGTGTCAGCTTTTTAGAGGTAGAAGGACTTATCTGAGCTAGGACACTTTTGAGAGTAAAAAGGAACACCTTAACACTGGACTACAGTCAGTGTCACCCTAGTTGAATATCCAGGATAGACTGGTATCATTTTTGTGTCTCTGAAATCAATTTAAATCAACAAATTATATCAACTATATGAAGACAAAACATAGCCAAACATAGTGAAGATCAGTCATCAAACATGAAACATCCATTAAATGTAAACTAAGAAGATGCCAAAACAGGTAGTTAGTCAAAATGGGCTTAATACTATTGTTTTCAAAGCAAAAAAAAAAAAAGGTAAAAAAAACACAGCACTTGCCATAAAAATAAGTACTTTTTTTCAGAGAAAATTTTAATAGCATATGAGAAAACATACAAATTCCTAATTTGCCATTTATAGGCCATTTATTTTAATTAGGGTGGAAATGTACTCCCAAGGTAAATCAGACTTCAGAACCAAGCAAATAATCACTTGTTTTATAATGATAAAATATACTATAAGAACAAACCTTACTTTTTCATTGTAACACATAAAGTCTTTACATAGTTATGATTCTAACTTCCACACAATAACCATGTAAATAGTTTTGTCAAAAAAAAGTCACTTTACTTCCAAGGAAAATTTAAAGTAAATAGATATTTAAGGTAAATGTCTTCAAAGTAGTATTTATATTCAACTTCTCCCCCCAATATGTTAATAATTAATATTAATTTTGAAATTTTTCTAGAACATAGAATCTGAATGAAGTTTACTTTTAAGTTATAAATGAAATGAAAGCAATATTATTGTCTGTCATAAGGTTGAAACATGTATTTTTCCAAAAATTTAAAAATAATCTGATTAGATTTATATGTTTCCTTTTCTCTGTGCAAAAAAATATACCTGAATGTTACTAGTAACTAATAAATCAGGATAATACATAAATATTGGCACTTACCAATCTACTAAAAATTGGATTTACCGTTGTTTAGTTCCCATCGTAAAACCATAATTTCAGTTATACAGTGTGTGGTCTGGGCATTAGGACTTCTGAAACTACCTAGGTGATTAAAGTATATAGCAAAGAATGAGAACCAGTGCACTATGTAATTAAAAAAAATAGGTCTTCTATATTTTCTTTCAGCTTTCAATTTAGCTGAATAGTCAGACAGACACCATGTTTTAACACAAGTATCAGCACGTGGATTTTTGTCCACTGACTTACTTTCTGTTTGTGTGTTAAATCTGATAGAAATACAATCTTACATATTCTTATCTTTGTGTTGTGTTTTTTTTCGTTTTCATTTTTTTCTTGACTATAATTCAACCTATGTTGATGGATATTTAGATTTCTAATCTGTAATACTGACATTCAATTTGACATGCTAAATATTATCTTCAAACATGGACACCTTAATTAACCAACCAATTTGCCTGTCATTGTTTTATATCTATCATCATTGTAATTCTCAACTCTTTTCACTTTCCACTTGATGAAATTTCCATTAAAACTGTGGCCTTCGATCTATCTGGGGACTTGCAGATAAAAACTGCAATAATGCTTTCAATAAAATTTTTAAAAGCTTCATTTCTTTTGTTATTCCCAAACTTAATGGTTTCATATGAACACATAGAAATACTTTCATACACATTAGATATGTATTTCTATTATGAAATTTCCTCAGGACTTACTAAATACATATAGAGTTTTAACCAAAATGATCAAGCTTTTCAATAATCAAGAATATTTTTCTTTTACCAATGCATTTTTGTTCCAGAATCTCTCTGCTAATTCAACTATTAACCTGAAAACTTTACATTTGGACCTAGTGCTTCCATATACTGCTGTACAAGTAGAGCAGTGTTAATACAAGAAAAGTAGTGGAGGCCAATATAAAGGCAGGTATTAAATGCGACTCCCTTGAGGGAGAGACTGGTTATGTGCAAGTTCTATATAAAAGAACAAATGAGACAACCCAAGAAGATTCATTATTTCTCATTACTAAGTGTTGATTTTAGAGATAGTAACCTAGGCCACTGTATTTCACATTTCTAAAAAACAGAAATCACCTGTTGCCCAGACTAACATTGGTACAGAAAGATTCTCCCCAACTGGATTCTTCAATTAAATAGAATCAAACCCAGCTCTTGTACAGCAAACGGTATGAATTAAGTTATGAGTGGGACTGTGTATTTGTAAAACATGAGGTCACTAGCAAAATTATGAGCTTCATTTATTCACTATCTTATTCACATATTTCATAGAACCAATTCATGAAATACAGAAAATAAAGCAAAAGACAATTTCCTAGGTAATTTATAGGAAGGAAATTAAAGTGTAATGGCAACAATGTAATATTCTTTTTTTTTTAATTTATGAAGTTTTGCATTACATTGTATTACCATTTGTAATATAGCAATTCCCTTAAAACTCCATCTAACTCTGTTATGATTCCCTGAAATACATTTTAATTTATCTTCAAAAGGTATTTTATCCTCTGAGTTTTAAAAAGAACATGAAATAGATTTCACTCCTGTCTGGCCTTCCTAAGTTTAGCCTTCTCTTCTATTAAATGATTAAAAATAATTTTAAATAACAAAGCTGCACCAAGTAATTCATCTTTTGAATATGTCAAGGTTCTTTAAAGCTAAATTGCTTTTAGTAATAGTCGGTTTCAATTACAAATTAACTTTGATTTGTTGCTGTTCTTGTCTGTGGCATTTGACTGGAATGAATAATTGTGGTCTATAAATTCTAGTCTCAATCCTACATCTGGGAATTCATTAGGAATCATCTTTAAGAGACTCAAGAAAACATAAAAAGAAACAAGAATAATTCTTCCCTGCAAAGCATTCTTAATTTCAAAGGCCAAGTTCAAAAGCAAATTATCTTTTTCATATTTTAATTTTAACTGAAAAATAATTAAAATAAAAATACATTCATGTTTGTGTCCTTTTAGGGGTAAAATAGGGCTCCCTCCCTTTTTTTTAAACTAAAGTTAAAGTCCTTCCCATGATTGATAAATGTTTTAGTCGTTTATATATTACATCCTTTTGTTATACAAACTGTCACCAGTTGACTTATTCAGCTTCATTAAAAAAGGTGAAATGTGGCTGTGCTGTCTGAATTGGAATAAAGGTAGTTGAATTCTAGGTGATACCTTTAGCTTGGAAATGGAAACTTTCCTGTGGGACTTGTTCAGTAAAGCTCATAGGGTTACTTCTCTTCCTCTTTACTTATGTATGTCACTAACCTTACAGTTTTAGAATTCCTTTAAGATCAACATGCTAGGATGCAGAGGTCTGTTCATGTAGATGCAAGCAAAATTAAATTCTGCAATACAAGCCAAGTATTCCCATTTATTGGTGGTGCAGAAGAATCTAAATTTAAGTCATCAACAGCAATTCCCATATGACCATGTTAACACACCTGCATTTTTCTTGCTGGCTGGGCTTCAGAAATTTTAGGAACTTCAGCTTGAACTGTCATGTTCATTCTACTTTAGTAAGTCCTTCACATAGTTAATTCTGAGATATGCCTTTACATGGAAGTATCTTAATTCTGCAAACGAATTCCCTAGTATATAATTTTGTGCCTCAACTTCTCAGTGTTCCCTTCATTTCTTACTTCCTTATTGAAAGTAATAGGTTTTTGGAAATCATTGAATATCTAGAATTCAGTATCACTGAATACCTTCAATCTTTCCTTCTCTTTATTATATTGTCTCTGTTTGGCTTTAGGTCTCAATCTGTTTCTTGGATTTTAAGATCTTTTCGCTAACCTAATAAGAACCATAAAAAAGTAATTGTTTTGCTACATCAGTCCTGCAGATCTTTAAATTTAAACAGTAAGAACTCCATTTTCTCTGTCTCTACCTTTGGGATGCTGAGTTGTAATAAAATCAACCAAAATGCAGATTGATGCCATTATGCTTCATGGTTTCCAGGCTTCCCAGAGTGAGGTTTCAGCCCCAGTGGTCAATTCTTTCAAATGCTGCTTGTCAGCCTTCGGTCATTCTTTAAAAAAAGTTACTAGACTAGAGTAACTGAAGGATAACTACCATGCCTTGTCTCTTTTGTACCCTCGATATATAGTAGTGCTTGGCTTATGCTAGGTGAATGCATGCTTTCTAAAATTTATCTCTTTTCAAATCTTCAGTTCTTCTCCAAGTACTATCAATATGAGCAGAGAAAAAAAATGAGATTTTCAAGTATAATTCATAACAATAATAGGGTACTACTTTTTTCTGGCAATACTCTATTTTGATATTATCTCATTTAATTCTTACAGCATTTCTCATAAAACAAGTACTATAATCACATCTTACACTTGAGAAAGATGATGATTCAACTTTTAACTAATCATTCCAAGTCTATACTGTTAGAACAAGGCATGATGACATGTGTCTGACATCATACATTGATCTGATTACAGAGTCCTAAATCTTAACCATTAAAATCTCTCTGCCTCTTGAACCCTTTCCTACAAATTATTTCTTTTATGGCTTGAAAATTTCATTTCATCCTAAAGTTTTTTTTTTTTTTTTGCAAACATGATGTAATTAAACTGTGATTTTTACATATGGATTTTACTCAATCTTGATTGTGTATATTGTTACATAGGGATTTATTTCCTTTTCTATGTATATATATAATTAACTGTCTTAGTACCGTATTTTGACTAGCCCATGTTTCCCCACTGATACACAATGCTAAATCTCACTGTATTAATTAATTAAGCCTTTCATATAAACATGAATCTGTAGGTTCTGTTTAATTTATTTATTTGTATATTCTTATATTAACACTCTATCATTATAATTATTATCCTTTATAATATTTATTTATACATGTTAGGATGTTTTCTGATATTACTACACCTCTTCAACATTTCTTGGCAATTAGATATTCACAAAGTAATTATTGCAATGAAACTTGCCTAGGTCATGTGGGACATCTTCTAACACCAGGGATGAGAAAGAATATTATTTTTTTCTAAATTTAGAAACTACAAAAATCTCATGGATTTCAAGATTCAAATTAAACTTGTATCATCAAAGATTCAAGTTTAATTTATTCTTACTAAATCACGGAATTTTAGATATGGAAGGACTTTTAAAGATCATCTAGTTGAACTCATTTCTTTTATCTAAGAAGACTGAAACCTGGAGAGGCAAAGTAATTTGCAAAATTCCACACATTGATTGGCAGAGCATGTACTAAAATTACATTCATTAAGTGAGTAAAATAGAAGAGATCCTATTCCTAATTCTCATAGTATTTAAGCTAGCTTTGATTTTTCCTGATTCCAGAATTCATTAACCAAAGAATCAATGATAATTCAATGTATAATCACAGGATGACATTGGCTAACAGATGAAAATAATTCAGAACCACATCATTAAAATAGTTTAATATGTATTTGAATATTTGTATTTGAAGAGTTTAATATGAATGGAATATCATAAAAGGGAAAATAGGAATTCCACTTTAGCAAAGGAAGACTAGCTGTTTCTAGATCGATATTGTCAATCAACAAGGAAAGTCAGATTTGAGTAAATTACAAAAAAAGACAAACAAAAAAACGGGTGGGCTAAAATACATTGTGAATTTGAGGTTCCAATATACTAGAGAGAAGTAAAAAGAAGAAACGTGAGCTCACATTTTGAGCAACACTTCTCAGCATTTACTGAGTCCAAAGGAGCCGCTGAAACACTCAAAAACCAAGCAGAAAATGGCTGCTCAGGGGCTTTAATTAGAGCAGACTTTCTGACATCCTTAACAGACTAGGAAATAAACTTTTGAATTTATGCCCCTGAATAAAGGACAAACATTGGTAAACAGCCCAGGATTTCACATATAATCCCTTACTCTATGAGTAAGGATGAAACAGAATTAGACAACTCTTCTCAGAAGAAAGAAACACAGCTTCAAATCAGCTCTACCTCCCATCAAATGAAGGCAACTTGTCTCTGCTTGGCCAGAGCAAAAGTAAATCATCCCTAGAGGAAGATAAACCTAAAATCATCCCTTCAAGTGTTCATATAAGCTTTAGGAATTCAAATATAAAACAACTAAAGGTGCAAAAAAAAAAAAACGGAAAAATACGACTGACAGAATGGATAATAGAGATAATAGAAATAGACCTACATGAGATCCACAGGCATTATAGAGGTAGATGTGATTAATGATTCAAAAAAATTAAAGAATAATATGAAGAATTTTATCAGACAACAGGAAACCTAAATATCTGTAAAATCTGGTGAATCTAAGGACATTAAATAATTAAGTGCATTAACTCACATATGCACACAACTGGTTTAGCAAACATGTTCTCTTATTGTCTTCATTTTACAGATGACGAAACCAAGGTACAGAAATATTAAGTGACCTTTCCAAGTTAACACAGTTAGTAAATGAAGGCAAAACTGATGTTTGGCTGGGTATTTCATGCTCTTGCTCTTGCATTACATTGCCTATAGTAATAAAAGAGGAAGTTGGGGGCTGGAGTGCTTGTAGGGAATATTAGCTGAGATAGAAGTAGATGTGAACAGAAAAAAACCTTGGTGGAAATAATAACTAAGTTTGGATTATATGGATATAAACTCATTGTATCCTTCAACAATGTCAAGAATAGCTAACCAATACTAATATGTATTGAACAATAAATTTTGTTGAATGCAACCTCCTTAAAAATAATGCTAGTGTTGAAGGAAATTCAAGATGGCAGCATGAGAGATGACAGAGAACTCCAAAAACCACAAATAGCACAAAAATATAGTTAATTAATACAACTAACCCTAAAACAGCAACAAGAAAGAAGGCTGAACCAGACTGCATACAGACCTCATGAACAGAGCAGACCTCATGAAACAGGGTAACATACGAAAGCCTAATCCAGCGGGACTCAGGACCTTCCCCCAGCCCAGTTTGCCAGTGGGAGGAAGAGAAACGGAGCAGGGAGGGGTGGAAGCCTGGGACTGCTTAACACCTAGCCCTGGAGATATGCTTTGTGAATGGAAGCCTATATTGTGTGGTGCTCTGGACGTTGGGGAGCTCAGATAGGTAGAGTGCTTGAGAGACTGACATTCAGGCCGTTTGCGGAGGGGGGGAGCCACACGTGGCCGCTCAGTGTCAGAGGAGGGGCAGGCGGTCTGAGAGGCTTCCTAGCAGCAAGAGGGCTGCTGAAGGGGCTGGGTTTGCATGGAGCTTGCTGCACGAGAGAAGGGAGAGCTGAACAATGTCATCTGGGGACCCTCTGCACAGCTGGTTGTGAACTTTGAGGACCTTCAGGTGCTCCATCCCCCTGGCTGCCTACTCAGCTCCAAGGCCCCCCACTGTGACACACAGCCTGCTGAGCTTTCCTCCTGGCCTGCAGGCACCTGTTCACAAATGAGCAGCCACTGCACTTGCACCAGTGAAGCCAGAGGGAGGCCCCGCCTACAACAGCAAGAGATGCAAAGCACAAAGGCTTACACGTGTGTGCTTGGCCCACTGGCTCTGACACTGGAGACAGGCACCACAGACGGGAATCAGAAAACATATCTTTCCTCCCCCCAGGCACTGGCTTAACTCCTCTACAACCCCAAACCTCACTCTAGGGGCAGAGCAGCTCCAGACACTGGAGTTTCAGCGCACTAGTGGGCACCACACAGAAATATGAAACGTCAAAAGAACATGGTTCAGACCAAAATCTCACAAACCCCAGAAAAAGGGCCAAATGAAACTGAATTCATCAATCTTCCTTAAAGAAAGTTCAAAATAAAAATTATAAACATACTTATGGAGGTAAAGAAAATCAGGAACAAATTGAAGTCTTAGATTCAATCATTAAGAAATTCCATATCTGAAATGAAACATACAATAGATGTAGTAGAAGAGACAGTAAATGGAATAGAAATTAGAGAAGAGGAATACAAAAAAGCTGAGGCATAGAGAGAAAAAAGAATCTCTAAGAATGAAAGAATATTGAGAGAACAGTGTGACCAAACAAAACGGAACAATATTCTCA
>JAVSCE010008439.1:0-15962 GCA_032199065.1 Smutsia gigantea
AAAGATTAGAAGCAGTAATTGACTAGTGGAAATAGGGACTTGTTCTTTTCTGGAGGTTCTGGGGCAGAATCCATTTCCTTGCTTTTAACAGCCACCAGAGGCCACCCACATTCTTTGGCTCATGGCCCCCTCCTCCATCTTCAAAGCAACAATTTTGCATCTCTCTCACTCTTTGTGTCCTCATATCTCCTTTTGCCTGCATCCAGAAAATTGTGGAAAGATTTTCATCCTCTAAGAATTTGTGTGATTAGATTGGGCCCAGTTGCATAATCCCCAATAATCTTCCCACTCAGGGACTTTCATCTTGATCACATCTACAAATTTTCTTTTGCCATATTTGGTAACATTATTATGGGTTGGTTATTGGATTGCAACAGGAACATATTTGGAGGCCATCATACTGTCTTACCACCGTGTATGTAATTAAAATCTTGCTCTCAGCTCTCTCAAAGTTTGCCTAAGTAAATGAATCGCAGTGTAATTAATCCAATTCAGTCAGTAATATCATCATGATAAAAATTTAACTGAAATATTTTATACAGAGCCAGACATAAAATAAAAACTATGCCTTATAAAAGGACTGATTTTAATAGTCAACAAGTATTTGTTGTGCATCTATAATGTACCAGACATAATGACTCTTATTCAGATAACATTAAATTGGGTTAGACTTGAATGTCTACTATTTATGATATATCTAGGTTACAATGACCAAATCTAGTAATTATTTCTGTAAAAGCTTTCAAATATCTCAAGTTGGTATATTTTTAAAGTTCATATTTATAAAAATAAATTATTCATACTATTCAGTATGAATATTTTATATTATTTTATAAAAAAGAAAAAACTTAATCCATAATTTCCTTTTAATAAATATTAAGAATTCTGTAGTAAAAATAATTTTCATTTTAAGAAATAGAATACTGAGATAGCCACTAGAAAAAAAACAGAAACACTATTTAAAGTAAATTAAATATTACTATAAGGTAGATTTTATTTGTATTTAAAAAATGTACAAAATTTGTGATAAAAGCAAATTATATTACTTAACCTAGTAAATTATTCTTTATTGAGAACTGGATGTTACATACTGAAATAAAATACAGTACTCAGTCAACAATTCATTTTGTTTTTCTTTTGGGTGAAGTTTTATTAATGTGATAAACCATTTAAAAGGATTAAGTAACTTGAATTTCATTAACATTTAAGGATTGAAATATTTTGGAAACACCCTACGGCCCATCATAATACTTTCATAGTGGAAAAATAATTTCCTTTGGAGAGAAACCATGTCTTTTTCATCTTATGAACTATGAAGATATCAAAGTCATTTTTTTTTTTACAATTTAAAAATTTAATACATAAAGAAAAAAATCTTGGAAAAGAGTCCCACTTTAACCATTCTTCTTTTGAGTAGCTGTAATGCAAGAGCACCATTTTTATAACATTAGATTAATATTTTGTGCAGAAACTTGTATTTACTTCTGTTTCCTTTTCTCTCCTCCTTTTCCCTTTTTTCCTTCTTCTCTCCTTTCCATCCATTCCTGTCTTTGCTTCCTCTATTTTCTCTTCCTCTCTTTTCCCACATATCTAACTCTCCCACTTTCTTATACTAAAGTTATCCAAAAACTACTACTTAAAAATGGTTAGTTAATATGTTAGAACATATGTAATAGTGACATTTAATGTTAATTTAATGTTTTCCCTTTTATTTGGTTACTGAAGGATATGTTGTCTTAATATTTCAACTCTCCAAAAACCGTGCAATTTACTTCTCTCATATAAATAACCACTTCCTAATTATAGTGATCAATTTACATGCAATAATCACATTTGCTGCAATAATTATATGTATCACCTGGACTTGTATTTGTTTTAATGGGAAGAATCAATAATTCTCAAGTGGGCAGAAGTGTGAAGCTGATTATGTGTTCAAGTGATCAGAGATTAGGCAGCATTTGATTAAATGAACTGCTTGGAGATTTTGCAATTACTTTTGATCTGCAAAATAGAAGGTACTTACAACAAATCTAAATTTAAAATCGTATTCATTTTATCTTTGCAGTTCTGTTTCCATTTTTTGAGGGAATTCACATGCTGTAGAACCTCCAAGTACCTTCTAGTATCTTTATGCCAAATATCAGAGAATAAAGATGTAAAAAGTATCTACATAGTCATTTCAGTAAAATGTTCAGTGTAAGTTTTTCACTAATTTCTTTTTCAAATTAAGCCATTTACCATTGTCTTTTAATTCACCCTACATTGGGGGATAAGTACTGAAAGTATAAGAGATTTTTTTAGGAAATATAACTTTTGAGTATCTTGGGTTATGTAAACATTAATATGTTCTTTTTCGAAGCAGTTGAATGAAGCATTAAAATACCACACAATTAAAAGAAGTGGATAACACTTTGAACAAATTTTAATTTTAACTGAGGATATATCAACATATCCAAGAATGACAAGGAGAGCATGTACACTTGATGGATTAATGAGGATTAACAGTAATAAACTATGGTTGCTTCTCAAAGTTTGGTTTTAGTAGGATTATTAGAGTCCTTGTAGTCCTTCTAGAGTCGTATGATACGGGTTTACAGAGGGGTGAAATAGGATTTCTAGGTAGTTTTAGACTCAATGAGCTTAATTTTTAAATTAGAACCCTTAGTAATCTTGGGAATTTATCTTTACTGAAATCCCTAAACAGTATCTTTGGTGGTAAGAAATATCTTTTATATTCACTGATGAGGTAATTTCTGGAAAAAAAAGGACATTTTCTGATTTCTTAATATTTCTTTTAGAATACAAAAATGTAATGTAAATGTTTACTTGGATCTGTTGGGGTCCTTTCCCCACTATCATATATGAGTACTTTCTATGTTTAGTCCCAAGGGCAAAGGAAAGCACTGCCATTTTTATGTTTCCATAGCGATTTGTCCATACCTCTTTTATTGTATTTACACTGTAAAAAATATAAAAACTACGTAAAAATAAACTTACAGTATTCAACATACTGTATGTTACTTATGTGTTTGTATTTATATATGTCTTAGTATATTTTGTTTTTGTTTTACTGTTCATTTTTTTTGAGATACATACAATAAAATGCATAAATCAGTATACAGCTCAATAAATTTTGAAATCATTGTGTTTCTGTTTTCATTTTTTTCCATGTTTTTAAAAATTTCTCTTTGATTTCTTTATTGATCCATTGTTTGTTTAATAGCATGTTAGTGTTTTTCCAGTTTTTTTCTTGTAATTATTTTCTACTTTCATACTGTTGTGGTCAGAAAAGATACTTGATATGATTTCAGTCCTCTTGAATTCATTGAGATTTGTTTTGTGCCCTAATATGTGATCTATCTTGGAAAATGTTCCATTTTCCACTTGAAAACAATGTGTATTCTGCTCTTTTTGGGTGGCATATTCTGTGTATATCTGTTAAAATCTGTCTGGTCTAATGTGTCATTTAAAGCCACTGTGTTCTTATTGATTTTCTGTCTGGTGTATCTATGCATTGATGTAAGTGGGGAATTAAAGTCCCTACTATTATTGTATTACTGTCAATTTCTTCCTTTATATGTCTTAATATTTCCTTTATTTATTTAGCTGGTCCTAGGTTGGGTGCATAGGTATTTACAAATGTTATATCCTCTTGATTGACCCCTTTACCAATATAGGTCTTTTTTTTGTTTTTTGTTACATTCTTTGTTTTGAAGCCTATCTCAACTGATACAAGTACTGTTACCCCAGCTTTTTTTATACTTCCATACTTTTCTCTTGTAGGCAGCATATAGGTGGGAACTTTTTTTTTAATTCATTCATTCTATGTCTTTCAATTGGAGCAGTTAGTCCACATTTAAAGTAATTATTGACAGGTATGTACTTTTAATTGTTTTCTGGTTATTTTTTATAGTTTTCTGTTCCTTTCTTCTCTTGCTGTCTTCCCTTGTGATTTGATGACTTTCTTTAGCATTATGCTTGTATTCTTTTCTTTTTGTTTTTTGTGTATCTATAATAGGTTTTTGATTTGTGGTTGCCATGGGATTCATATATAGCATCTTGTATATACAGCAGTCTATAGTAGTTTGTTAATTTAGTGTGAACACATTCTAATAGCACTACTCTTTTAATATTCCCCCCTGCATGTTTTATGTATGTGTCATAATATACATCTTTTATTTTGTGTATCACTTGAATAATTTTTATGTATACATTTGATTTTACTATTTTTTGTCCTTTGAACTTCACAGTACCTTTATAAGTGATTGATATATCTTTACTATATGTTTTGTTTTTACCAGTGAATTTCTTTTTCCTTTCATAATGTTCTTCTAGTAATGGCCTATTTTTCCACTTAAAGAAGTCCTATTAACACTTCTTATAAGATCAGTTTAGTTGTGATGAACTCCTTTAACATTTGTTTGTCTGGAAAGCTCTGTATCTCTCCTTCAGTTCTGAATGATAACCTTGCCTGGTAGAGTGTTCTTGGTTATAGATATTTTTTCCTTTCAGGACTTTGAATGTATCATGCCACTCCCTTCTGGTCCACAAAATTTCTGCTAAAAAATCAGCTAATAGCCTCATGAGATTTCCCTTGAATGTAACTGCTTTTTTCTTGCTGCTTTTAAGATTATCTTCAATCTTTGCCATTTTAATTATTATGTTTCTTGGTGTGGATCTCCTTGTGTTCATCTTGTTTGGTGCTTTCTGTGATTCCTGGAATTGGATGTGTGTTTCCTTCCCCAAGTTAGGGAAGTTTTCAACTATTATTTTTTTAAATAAGTTTTTGCCCCTTTCTCTCTCCTTCTAGGACCCTTATAATATGAATGTTGTTTCACATGAACTTGCCATAGAGAAGATCTCTTAACCTCTCATTTCTTAAAATTCTTTTTTCCTTTTGCTGTTTAGTTTGGCTGTTTTCAGCTTTTCTGTATTCCAGATTGCTGATCTGTTTTTCTGCATCCTCCAATCTGCCAATGATTCCTTTAGTGTGTTGTTTATTTCAATTATTGTATTCTTCAGCTATGATGGTTCTCTTTTTTATTAATCTCTTTGTTGAAGTTCTCACTGAGTTCATCTACTCTTCTCTCCAGTCCATTCATTATCTTTATGACCACTATTTTGAACTCTTTATCGGGTAGATTGCTTATTTCCCTTTTGTTTAGCAATTTTTCTGGTGGTTAGTAGTGTTCTTTCATTTGGAACATATTCCTCTGCCTCCTCATTTTGTTTGGCTCTCTGCATTTGTTTCTATGTATTAGGCAGGACAATTATGCCTCTTGGTTTTAAAAGCAGTAGCGTTATGCAGTAGGGGTTCTGTGGTGCCCAGAAGTGAAATACCCCCAGGTCACCAGAACCAAGAGCTGCAGGGGTATCTTTTGTGTGAGCTGCATACACCCTCATATTGTGGCTGAGCCATGATTGCTATGAACAGGTTGGCACATAGGGAGAGCCCTCAGTCCAGCTGTCAGCAGTGACCAGCATGAATATTGTGGGTACACTGGTTTACAAGGCTCACTCCTAGTACAGGTGGCTTAAAGGCTCAGCTGTAGCCCCTTTGGCCGTGGTGGTGGGTGTGGCTAGCCTTCTGCCTGGCTGTCAGCTATGGCCACTGGACTACTGTGGCTGTACTGGTGGGGAGGGTTTTATCCACAGCAAGTCTGCCTGAGAGGCCTGACAGAATCTACCAGCGGCTAGGCTCTACCTTCCCAGAGCATGAGATCCTCTGGAGTCCGGTTGGCCCTGTAGCCAGGTGTGACAAGGTGGTACACTCTTGGGGGGACACTAGTCCTGGCTGAGGCTGTCTGCCAGGAGTGGGGCAAGTCAGCAGGGGTGGGGCAAGTGGTTCTCATGCATAGATGGAAAGTGTTGGAACTGGCTTTCACAAGGGTGCATTTTATATGAATTTTAGGGATGCTATTCTGGTCCTTATTTTCTTTTGTCTCATAACAACTTTGTATGAGGTTTACTCAAAAATATGGTTATTCATTCTTATGTAGAATTAGTGGATTTTTTTGGACTTTTAGATGGAGGCAGTATACAGGATAGCTCATCAGAGCTACGTTCATAAGTAGTTCTCACTTCAAAGAACTCCCTTTTCTGTTGTTGTGTTTTAAAAAAATGGTGACTAGCCTTCTGTTATATCATGGTAGTCTTCTACTCACCCACTTTATCTAGATCTTATTTTTCCTTTGTCACTATTGTCTCAATCCTGCTCAAATCTTTTATTGCAATGTTTTTTTATTGCAATGTTTTTTTTATTAAGGTATTATTGATATACACTCTTATGAAGGTTTCACATGAAAAAACAATGTGGTTACTACATTCACCCAACTTATCAAGTCCCCACTCATACCCCAGTTCAGTCACTGTCCATCAGCGTAGTAAGATGACAGATTCACTCTTTGCCTTCTCTGTGCTACACTGTTTTCCCCGTGATTCCCCACACCATGTATACTAAACATAATACCCCACGATCCCATTCTCCAAACCTCCCCACCCACCCTCCCACACCCCTCACCTTTGGTAACCTCTAGTTCCTTCTGGGAGTCTCTGAGTCTGCTGCTATTTTGTTCCTTTAGTTTTGCTGCGTTGTTATACTCCACAAATGAGGGAAATCATTTGGCACTTGTCTTTCTCCACCTGGCTTATTTCACTGAGCATAATATGCTCCAGCTCCATCCATGTTGTTGCAAACGGCAGGACTTGTTTCCTTCTTATGGCTGAATAGTATTCCATTTTGTATATGTACCACCTCTTCTTTATTCATTCATCTACTGATGGATGCTTAGGTTGCTTCCATATCTTGGCTATTGTAAAAAGTGCTGCAATAAACACAGGGGTGCATATGTCTTTTTGAATCTGAGAAGTTGTATTCTTTGGGTAAATTGAAGGATTGGGATTCCCAGGTCAAGTGGTATTTGTATTTTTAGTTTTTTGAGGAACCTCCATATTGCTTTCCACAATGGTTGAACTAGCTTGCATTCCCACCAGCAGTGTAGGAGGGTTCCCCTTTCTCTGCATCCTTGCCAGCATTTGTTGTTCTTAGTCTTTTGGATGGTGGCCATCCTTACTGGTGTAAGGTGATATCTCAGTGTGGTTTTAATTTGCATTTCCCTGATGATTAGTGATGTGGAGCATCTTTTCATGTGTCTGTTGTCCATCTGAACTTCTTCTTTGGAGAACTGTCTCTTCATATCCTCTGCCCATTTTTTAATCGAGTTATTTGCTTTTTGGGTGTAGAAGCATGTAAGTTCTTTATAGATTTTGGACGTTAACCCCTTGTCGGATACGTCATTTACAAATACATTCTCCCATACTGTTGAATGCCTTTTTGTTCTGTTGATGGTGTCCTTTGTTGTACAGAAACTTTTTAGTTTGATGTAGTCCCATGAGTTCATTTTTGCTTTTGTTTCCCTTGCTTGAGGAGATGTGTTCAGGAAGTTGTTCATGCTTATATTCAGGAGATTTTTGCCTATGTTGTCTTCTAAGAGTTGTATGGTTTCATGACTTACATTCAGGTTCTTGATCCATTTCGAGTTTACTTTTTTGTATGGGGTTAAACAATAATCCAGTTTCATTCTCTTGCATGTAGCTGTCCAGTTTGCCAACACCAGCTGTTGAAGAGGCTGTTATTTCCCCATTGTATGTCCATGCCTCCTTTATCATATATTAATTGACCATATATGGTTGGGTTTATATGGGGGCTCTCTAGTCTGTTCCATTGGTCTATAGGTCTGTTCTTGGGCCAGTACCAAATTTCTTGAGTACTGTGGCTTTGTAGTAAAGCTTAAAGTTGGGGAGCATAATCCCCCAAGGTTTATTCTTCCTTCTCAGGATTGTTTTGGCTATTCGAGATCTTTTGTGGCTCCATATGAATTTTAGAATGATTTTCTCTAGTTCGTTGAAAAAGCTGTTGGTATTTTGATAGGAATTGCACTGAATCTGTAGACTGCTTTAGGCAGGATGGCCATTTTGACAATATTAATTTTTCCTATCCATGAGCACGGGATGTGTTTCCATTTTTGGTATGTTCTTTAATTTCTCTCATGAGTGTCTTATATTTTTCAGAGTATAGATCTTTCACTTCCTTGGTTAGGTTTACTCCTAGGTATTTTATTCTTTTTGATGAAACTTTGAATGGAATTGTTTTCCTGATTTCTCTCTCTGCTAGGTCATTTTTAGTGTATAGGAATGCCATAGATTTCTGCACATTAATTTCGTATCTTGCAACTTTGCTGAATTCAGATATTAGGTCTAGTAGTTTTGGAGTAGGTTCTTTAAGGTTTTTTATGTACAATATCATATCATCTGCAAACAGGGACAGTTTAAATTCTTCCCTGCCAAACTGGATGCCTTTTATTTCTTTGTATTGTCTGATTGCTGTGGCTAGGACCTCCAGTACTATGTTGAATAGAAGTGGGGAGAGTGGGCATCCTTGTCTTGTTCCCGATCATAAAGGAAAAGCTTTCAGCTTCTTGCTGTTATGTATAATGTTGGCTATAGGTTTATCATATATAGCCTTTAGTATGTTTAGTTGCTTGCCCTCTATACCCATTTTGTTGAGAGTTTTTATCATGAATGGATTTCGAATTTTGTCAAATGCTTTTGCAGCATCTATGGAAATGATCATGTGGTTTTTGTTCTTCTTTTTGTTGATGTGGTGGATAATGTTGATGGACTTTCGAATGTTGTACCATCCTTGCATCCCTGGAATAAATCCTACTTGATCATGGTGGATGATGCTTTTGATGTACTTTTCAATTTGGTTTGCTAATATTTTGTTGAGTATTTTTGCGTCTATGTTCATCAGGGATATTGGTGTGTAGTTTTATTTTTTTGTGGTGTCTTTGCCCGGTTTTGGTATAGAGTGATGCTGGCTTCATTGAATGAGTTTGGAAGTATTCCCTCTTCTTCTACTTTTTGGAAAACTTTAAGGAGGATGGGTATTATGTCTTCATGAAATATTTGATAAAATTCAGTGGTGAAGCCATCTGGGGCAGGCGTTATGTTCCTAGGTAGGTTTTTGATTACCAGTTCAATTTTGTTGCTAGTAATTGGTCTGTTCAGATTTTCTGTTCCTTTCTGGGTCTGCCTTGGAAGGTTGCATTTTTCTAGAAAGTTGTCAATGTCTTCTAGGTTATCCAGTTTATTAGCATATAATTTTCCATATTTGTATTTCTGTGCTGTCTGTAGTGATTTTTCCTTTCTCATTTCTGATTCTGTTTATGTGAGTAGACTCTCTTTTTTTCTGATAAGTCTGGCTAGGGGTTTATCTATCTTGTTTATTTTCTTGAGAACCAGCTCTTGCTTTCATTGATCCTTTCTATTGTTTTATTCGTCTCGATTTTATTTATTTATGCTCTAATCTTTATTATGTCCCACTTTCTACTGCCTTTGGGTGTCATTTGTTCTTCTTTTTCTAGTTTTGTTAATTGTGATTTTAGACTGCTCATATGGGAATGTCCTTCTTTCCTGAGGTAGGCCTGTATTGCAATATACTTTCCTCTTAGCACGGCCTTTGCTGCATCCCACAGATTTTGCAGTTTTGAATTATTGTTGTCATTTGTCTCCATATATTGGTTGATCTCTCTTATTATTTGGTCATTGATCCATTGATTATTTAGGAGCATGTTATTAAGCCTCCATGTGTTTGAAGGATTTTTCATTTTCTTTGTGTAATTTATTTCTAGTTTTATACCTTTGTGGTGTGAGAAATTGGTTGGTAAAATTTCAATCTTTTTGAATTTACTGAGTTTCTTTTTGTGGTCTAGTATATGATCTGTTATTGAACATGTTCCATGTGCAGTTGAGAAGAATGTGTATTCTTCTGCTTTTGGGTGTAGAGTTCTGTAGACGTCTTTTAGGTCCATGTGTTCTAATGTGTTGTTCAATGCCTCTGTCTCCTTACTTATTTTCTGTCTGGTTGATCTGTCCTTCAGAGTAAGTGGTGTGTTGAAGTCTCCTAGAATGAATGCATTGCATTCTATTTCCCCCTTTAATTCTGTTAGTATTTGTTTCACATATGTAGGAGCTTTTCTGTTGGGTGCATAGATATTTATAATGGTTATATCTTCTTGTTGGACTGACCCTTTAATCATTATGTAATGTCCTTCTTTGTGTCTTGTGACTTTCTTTGTTTTGAATTCTATTCTGTCTGATATAAGTACTGCCACTCCTGCTTTTTTCTCCCTACTAGTTGCATGAAATGTCTTTCTCCATCCCTTCACTTTTAGTCTGTGTATGTCGTTGGGTTTAAAGTCAATCTCTTGAGGGCAGCATATAGATGGGTCTTGTTTTTTTATCCATTCAGTTGCTCTTTGTCTTTTGACTGGTGCATTCAGTCCATTTACATTTAGGGTGATTATGGATAGGTATGTACTTACTGGCATTGCAGGCTTCAGTTACGTGGTTCCCAAAGGTTCATGGTTAAGTTCTCTACTATCTAAGAGTCTAACAACTCCCTTCATATGCCATTACAAACACAATCTAAAGGTTCTTTTTCTGTTTGTTTGTTTTTTTCCCTCCCCCTTTATTTTCCTTCTCCATTCTCTATATATTAGGTATTATATTCTGTACTGTTTGTCTATCCCTTGATTGACTTTGGGGATAGTTAATTTAATTTTTCATTTTCTTAGTAATTAGCTGTTCTACTTTCTTTACTGTGGTTTTATTACCTCTCGTGACAGCTATTAAACCGTAGGAACACTTCCATCTATAGCAGTCCCTCAAAAATACACTGTAGAGATGGTTTGGGGGAAGTAAATTCTCTCAGCTTTTGCTTCTCTGGGAATTGTTTAATCCCTCCTTCAAATTTAAATGATAATCTTGCTGGTTAAAGTAATCTTGGTTCAAGGCCCTTCTGCTTCATTGCATTCAGTACATCATGCCACTCCCTTCTGGCCTGTAAGGTTTCTGCTGATAAGTGTGATGATAGCCTGATGGTTTTTCCTTTGTATGAGATCTTATTTCTCTCTCTGGCTGCTTTTAAGAGTCTGTCCGTACCCTTGATCTTTGCCATTTTAATTACTATATGTCTTGATGTTGTCTTCCTTGGGTCCCTTGTGTTGGGAGATCTGCGCACCTCCATGGCCTGAGTGACTATCTCCTTCTCCAGACTGGGGAACTTTTCAGCAGTCATTTCCTCAAAGACGCTTTTATCCCTTTTTCTCTCTCTTCTTCTTCTGGTACCCCTATAATGCGAATATTGTTCCATTTGGATGGGTCACACAGTTCTCTCAATATTCTTTCATTCTTACAGATCCTTTTTTCTCTCTGTGCCTCAGCGTCTTTGTATTCCTCTTCTCTAGTTTCTATTTCATTTATCATCTCCTCCACCATATCCAATCTGCTTTTAATACCATCCATTGTGCTCTTCAGTGATTGGATCTCTGTCTGGAATTCATTCCTGAGTTCTTGAATATCTTTCCATACCTCCACGAGCATGGTAATGATTTCTATTTTGAACTCCCTTTCAGGAAGACTCATTAGGTTGATATCATTTAAATCTTTCTCAGGAGATGTATTCATAATTTTACTCTGGACAAGGTTCCTTTGGCATTTCATATTTGTTTAAGGCGCCCTCTAGTACCCAGAAGCTCTACTCTCTGGAGCTGCACAGCCCCTCAAGCAATGTCAGGGATTGTAGAGGAGTGGTATTGGTGCCTCGAGGAGGGAAGAGCTCTTTCCTGGTTCCTGGCTACTATGCCTGTCTCCACTGCCTGAACCAGTGGGCCAAGCACACAGGTATAAGCCTCTGTGCTTTGCGTTTTTAGTTGCTGTAGACAAATATTCCCTCTGGCTTGCCTAACGCCAGGGTAGGGCTTCCTGGTTTACAAGCCTGGTGGGGCTGGCCAGGAGAAAGGCACACTAGTCTGCCTGTCACAGAAGGGGTTCTTGGAGCTGTGTAGGCAGCCAGGGAGCTGGAGCACCTGAAGATCGTGAAATCTCCAAATATGCTGGGCAGAGTGCACCCAGACAATTTTGTCTACCTGTCCTTTCTCCTGAGCAGTAAGCTCTGTGCCATCCTTGCCCCTTTAGCAGCCCTCCTGGTAAGGGCTTCTTTATTAGTAAGTCTCTCAGACTGCCTGCCTTTCTTTTGTCCCAGAGCAGCTGGATATGTATCTCTGCTTTGCACAAGCAGCTGGAATCGTAGTCTCTCCCGGAATTCTGCCTGTCTTAGCTTTCCAACCCCCTAATTATGAGAGTATCATGCAAGCACCATGAAATGTAGGTTTGTGCTCCCAGAGCAGATCTCCAGAGTTAGGTATTCAGCAGTCCCAGATCTCCACTCTCTCCCTGCTCCATTCCTGTTCCTCCTGCCAGTGAGCTGGGGTGGGGGAAGGGCTTAGATCCCACAGGACCACAGCTTTAGTACGTTACCTTTTTCCATGAGGGCTGCTCTTGTCTGCAGGTATATGCCGTTTGTTGCAGTCCTCTTTCCTGTTGCTCTTTCAAGAGTAGTTGTGTTAGTTATAATTTCATATTATATGTGGTTTTAGGAGGAAGCGTCTGTCTCACCTCTCACACCACCATCTTTAATCCCAGTAATCCCTGCTGAATTTTTATCATTAATTCACATCAATTACAGATGAAAATGGATTCATGTGATCAAATGATGCAGTTATGAGCTGTGTCTTTGCTACATGTTCATTCCTGCTCCGTTTTGATTTCATATCCTGGAGTTTTGTCTCCGTGTAGGGCCTTGTGCTGGAAGAGAGTCCAGATGGGTCATTTTGAAAAGTTTATCAAGCTGCACTACTGGAGTCCTTTCTATCACAAACGTTGGTCTGTTGTACTCACTCACTTTTGGAGTATGCTAGCCCTTCTCAACTATAGCTGCACTCTTAACTTTCTTCACTGTGCTTTCCAGTGAACACTTATTTGCTCTTTGGGGTTCTCCTGTTCTCAGGTCCATCAGGTATCCTATTGCTTCTCTCTGCTTCTTCCATGCAGACCATGATAACATGCTGGTCTTATTACTCATTTTTCCTCAACCACTTGTAGTTTGAAAATTATGAAAATATCTTATTACCTAGTTCATTTGTAAATATTGTCTCTGTTCTTTTGGTTTTGCAACTGAGTTGCTCTTTTTTCTATGGGAATTTTGAAAATTTCAAAAAATGTCACTACCACCAACTTTCTGGTATCATCTTCAATCATACTTTCCCTGTGCTCATGTGTTGAGAAGGATTATTGTGTTTTGGTCTCACAATAACTCTGTGGAGCTAGTGTTATTATTATCTCTATATTTTAGATGCGATAACTAAGGCTGACTGATTTAAGCAACACAGCTAATAAACAGTGGAACAAGGACTCTTCTCAGGTCTGGTAGACATTGAATCTCATGCTTTTAACTTTATAGAGACTGCTTCTCTACTGGTGTAAATAGGGCTCTAGTTTGGGGTAGATCTTGGAAGCAATAATGTATGTTTTTCATTAATTCATTTATTCATGCAACAGGCATTTAATGAATGTTTATCATCTGCTGGATATTAAGCTTAGCCCTAGAAATGCAACAGTGAAAAATAATAGTGGAATCCCAGTTATCAAGAAACACTAGAAATCATTAAAGCAGTAAGTGATATTGGCCACATGAGTTGCATCAGTGTTTATTTGCAGGAATAGCTAAACATTTTGCAAGCCAGCTTACATCTGTTTGCAAAGATGAATATACTGAGTACACTATGGTGAAATTTGTTGAAGTTTAGAGTCTTCAGGTTAACAAGTTTGCCAAGTCTATGTTCTTGTTAATTAGTTTCACAATGTGATATGTTAACAGTAGACTGTTTTGTACTTTATGAAAAGTAATTCTAAACATATATTAAAACATTTTAAAATAACTAGTGCTTTTCACGCTCAAACAGAAATTGGAAGAGTGTACCTTCTATTATGCTTTTTCCTCACCTGTAAGGGTTGTGATTTATTTCAAGGATTAAAGAAAAGTTTCTATGACTACCACTGTTTTGAATTATCCTTTTACAGATGGGAAGCTGCAGGTTAAATGAATAGCATACATATTTTAAAAACTTTATGTTATGAATTCAGCTAAAATTCAGATTAGAATCTTGGCTTTTCTCTCCCTCTTTTAGAAAAAAAAGTGGGTTGGGGGATGCCAGTACATTAAAGTTGTGCTCCTGTGAAGTGATAAATGTAGAGCTGATGAAATTAGAAAATCCTAATTTTCCTCAGGACCGGAAAATGCAGGAAGACTTAACAAGGCTGCTTTCAGGGAAAGGAGTAATGCTTCTTTCTAGTAATTAGTCTGACTTCAGTTACACTCATATTTATTATTAATGTAAAGAATAAAATGTTCTGTAACTGCTTTTTCAGTGTAAAATGATCCTCTACAACATTTTGCCAATTATTGTCCAGTGCTTTTTCCTTCTTTAGTTTTTACTAGTGATGTTGGTAAAAGATGAATATAGCATTCTATAACTACCTCTTCATTTCTTTATTTGAGAATTTTTGATTTAGGATATAAATTTAAATTTATTCTTTTACCACTGGAGATTTGCCTCAAAAATATTAAACCTTATTAAATATGGGTTTAATTAATTATTTAAAAATATATGAATTAAAAAATATTTTAAAAATGTGAACTAAGACTGTTGAAAACCCCAGAGTATATTGTAAATTTATATGAAGTAAGAGAAAATTATAAACAGATAAACTTTTTAAATGCTATAACTTAAATAAATATCTACAAGGGGAAAAATGAATGAGAGAAAGCTTTTGCATAAAGGACTATGATATCTATTTTTATGCCCTAGATATATCTTGATGTAGGAGATAGTGTCTTTTCTAATTTTAACATGCTTAGATTATGAGCAGAAACACTGCATTAATAGGCCTTAGGATTGTCCATTTGAACCTATGTCCTAGTGTGTTCCCAGATCGCTCAACACATAACAACTAGCTTTCCCCATTACCTCCGTATCAGGATTACCAAAAGACTAACAATCAATAGAAGCAGGAACAATGGAATGCTTATATGTATGTGTATGTGTTTATGTGTGATTATTGTGTGTTTATCATTACATCCAGTATTTTGATTGATATATCATATATGCTATTAATAATAGCCAGAAGTTAGAAACGACCCAAATGTCCATCAGCTGATGGATAGGCAAAATGTGGTTTATCTATAAGATGAGATATTATTGTGCCATAAAAAATGAAGTACTACATGCTACAATACAGATTAACATTGAAAACATTATGCCAAGTTAAAGAAGTTAGTCATAAAAGCCCACATACCATCTAATTCTACTTATAGGAAATATCCAGTATAGTGAAATCCATAGAGAATACAAGCAGATTAGTGGTTGCCAGTGGGCAGAGGGAGGAAAGAATGGGGAGTGAATGCGGAGTGACTGCTTAATAGATACGGGATTTCCACATGGGGTGAGAGTAAGTTTCTGGAGCTAGGTAATCGTGATGGCTGCACAACATGGCAAATATATTGACTGTCACTGAATTGTACACTTGAAAATGTTAACTTTATGTTATATGTATTTTACCAAAAATTAAAATGTATTGTATGCATATTGTATACTTACTGTGTATTTTGTTATGTTTTTGAATGAACACTCCTAAGGAGCAAAGGCCATTGACATGTTGCATTTCAGTCATTCTTCAATTAAACAATAATGTATGGTTTAAATGATTTTGTAATTATTTTGTTCTATCATCTATATTATTGTTTCAGTATTGCTATAGTGGTATTTCTTGATATAAAAGTCTCACACAATTCCACTCTGTCTTAACTTTGTAGTTTTAGCTCATCCAGACAAATCATTTCTTTATGATATATGTTATAAAATACACATTCTCTGTGTGTGTGTGTGCTTGCACATTTTTAATGTATTTATATTTGTATTATCCTTTTACATAATTATTTTCTGTCTAACCAAACTATAAACTCTTCAAGAAGCAGGGTTTAAATGTTCAATTTTTCTGTA
>JAVSCE010008441.1:0-10337 GCA_032199065.1 Smutsia gigantea
TCATGGGTTGCGGAGAGCTATAGACATGCTTATCCAGGCTCCTTTGGGGCTAATTTGACAGAATTTGTCTGGAGCCCATGATTGGGGGTGTAGTTTGTGGCTGTGAAGGATTTTCTCTGTGTAAAGATAACTGACCCATCTGGGCTTAAGCTCAGTCTTGGCTTTATTGGGCTCACTGTCCAAGCACCTCAGCAATCTCCCAGCATAAGGCTGCATGATATGCCAATCATCCTGATTGTATGAGGCAGCTGAAGGTTGGCAGCAAGGGGGAATTACTTTGATTTTCTAGAGAAGGTCTGAGAGCTCGTCATGGTTTTGTGATTCCAAGGAATCCAAAGCTTTGTGCCTCATGCCACTTAACAAGGTGATTGTTTTTGAAAACCGATGGAGTACTTCTCGGCAGGTATCTACAGTGCTGAAATGAAGAGCATTACAGGCTGTGGATAAAATGAGAGTTCCTGTGGCCAGGATTCTCACCTGGCCTTGGTTGATTAGCTCACTGCACACCTGTGGGTAATACATGGCTGTTGACTGTATATTAAGAGCTCCACCCAGTGCTCTGGATGTGACACGGTGGCACGGCTGCAGGAGAGCAAAACAGAGGCTGTAGTGGTGGCAATGCCGAGTTCAGAGGCCCAGAGGATGGCTGAGTGGCACAGCTGTGCAGAGAGGCCCAGAGGACGGCTCTGCGGGACGGCTGTGGAGAGAGGCCCAGAGGACGGCTGTGAGGGACAGCTGTGCTGAGGGACCGAGAAGATATCTCTGTGGGACAGCTATGCATAACGCCCAGAGGACGCTGTGCAGTTCGGCTGTGCAGAGGGTCCCAGATGACAGCTCTGCAGGGCGGCTGTGCAGAGAGGCCCAGAGGACGGCTGTGCAGACAGAGGGGCCCAGAGGCACAGACCGGCTTGCTGCATACAGACTCGCTCTGAGTGAACGGGATTTTAGTGACTGACCTGCCACCTGGAAAGAAAGTTGGGTATAACCCTTTCACCCCAAGAACAGTTTTGCTGTCAATTTCTTTGGTCACACTGAATCCATAGTGAACTTGCCCGGGCCTGAAACCCACTGGCAAAACACAGGCCTTCCAGGTTAAGCTGACGCACCTGTTGGTGTCCGTTGCTATGTACATGAAGAGCTTGATTTGACCCTAGCAGGTAATTAATTAATTGGTTGGCAGATCTGTGTGCATGGGACAAATGGAATTTTGATACTTCTAATGGGCTCTGAGAAGAGCAGAGTAGGCATTTGATCTGAATCTTGACCAGCCTGTTACACTCTCTTACTTTTTATTAACGAGCAACCACCCTAGCTGGCCACAATCCCCAATTATGTTGGGGGCATTCTCACTTTTTTCCGTCTGGTCATACCTATCACATACAGGAATATCTGTAAGTTCACTTTATATGATTTTTATTTTCCCAAGTGTCATGGCTGATGAAGAAAAACTGAAGTGATTCAGAGCTGGAGCCTCCAGGTGATGGGAAGCTCAGGCCTGGTGCTGGAGCCTGTCTATGCCCCGATTTCTGGTCCAGCACTGGAGCATTTTATCAGTCAGAACGGGCTACAGAGTGCTGCAGTAACCAATCCCCCCAACCCCCCACACACACCAAATCTCCGTGTCTAACACAGTGAGAGCTTAATTCTTGCTCAGGGCCAGTGAGGCAAGTGAAGTGCTTAGGGCACAACATTTAAAGAAGCACCTACATTCAGGGTCATGAAAGCACAAGGTCTGGTATGCACTAGATGCCCGTGTGTATCTGTAAGAGGCCCTGTTCATTGTTGCCACACCGGGATCTAGGCTGTTAGAGGCCTCATCTCAACTTTTGCTTCCATGATCCCTGCAGCAGTGAAACAAAACTATGGCAAACTGCACACTGGCTCTTAAACCTTCCCATGGGAGGTGTCACATGGTAACTCTGGTTATGTTTCAATGGCCAGAGAAAATCACATGCTTTGAATTCAAAGGGGACAGAGCAATGCCACTTCACCAGGTGCCTGGAAAGTAGAGATCTGAAAACTATTTGGGGAAAACTACAAATGATTTCCAGGATTATGCTTCCCAAGTTCTCCATCAGAGAGGTCACTGGCACAATGAGTTCTAGTTCACAGAAACTGCAACCTTTAAGTATAATGAATTCTGGGGGAAGTAGCTGGTGGATCGTGACTTCTTGTGTGTGCGCAGGGAGGTCCTGCAGATGGATGGCCTCTGCTCCCTGGCATCATCTGCCCAGCTGAGGAATTCCTTCACAGTGTTCTAGGACAGCAACATTCCTGGAGTGAAGCGCTTCTCTTCCCGGTGCGCTGTATGCAATGGCTCTGGTTGCCAAGACCTGACAAATCTCAGCTAAAGAAAGAGCACTGCTCCTCTTTCTCCACCTCTTAATTTCTCTCATGCTATCTCTGTTCCATTGTTTATTAATTTTCTCCAGGAAGCTTTGAGGTATATTCTACAAAGGAGATGTTATCCTAAATAGAGTTGCTCTGTGCCACCACATGGGGGAAGTCAAGAAGATTAGTCAGTGGGCATTATTATTATTAGCTATGGGCTCCAGAAGTAGCTGGACAGAAAAGACAAAATATAAAATACAGAGAAAAGACCAAATCAGTGGGCTCTTGCCTATGATTTTTATTATGTTTTCCTTTCCTTTAAATGAAAATTAAAGCATAGTTGTGAAGGTAAAGAAAAATGTTTTTTTTTTTTTTTGGAAAACGTTCTCAAAGAAGTTTGGATTTTTTTCACTTAAGCAATTCACATTAAATGTCTCTGACACTCACTTTATGGATGAGTACTCAGTAGCACTGGCTGGTAAGAGACGGTTAATGTCATGAGGTGAATGACTATGGTTTGAGGATCACTGTGTTTGGGGTTTACAACTTAGCTTTCAGCTTTTCCTGTGTTAATAAACCCATGGGCTTAATTTCAGCAGTGCATTTGAACTTGTTTTTTGGTGTTATAGATAATACTCTGAAACTGAGTGTCTTGCAAATGGGTTTCAGCCCCGGGCAAGTTCGCTATGGATTCAATATGACCAAAGAAATTGACAGCAAAACGTTCTTTGGGGTGAAAGGGTTTATTACCCGGCTTGTTCTCCCAGTGGTAGGTCAAGCACTAGCGTCTCTGCCTTCTCGCAGAGCACTGGGCCGAGCTCACTATATAGCACAGTAATAGCTTATTGCCTAAAGGTGTAGAAGTGGTAGCCTAGCAACAGGCCAGTTACATCATCAGGTGGTATAAGTTCAGTGAGGATCCTGGCCATAGGAACCCCAACTTCCCCACACTCCAGCCCTCCAGGATTCTCACCTTACAATCTACATGCTTTCAATCTTCGGCAATGGTCCCTGTGTGAGAGAGCTGGAGCACTGTACCAGATTCCACAATAGCAACAGAGGATAACAATGACTTAGAGATCATAAAAATTAAGATACAGCAAGATTTTGATACAGGTAACAAAATTCATAATAATCATCAAGCCAGAGGAAGTTCCCAATCCACAAAGACTTTAGGCGTGATAAGACACATGTGTTAATGCCACCAACATAGGCAAATCTTGTCCATCAGGTAGGATGCATGCAAGACAGTGGTCCTGTGATAGGACTGTAGCAGGAAGGGGGTCCCTTCCAGGTCTAGTGTACCATACTTTTACTCCTCCCCCCGTAGGGGATACTGAAGGGTCTAATATAGTGCTACTGGAGGTGCATGCACTGGCCATAATGATAAAACAAAACTCCCCGGTAAGATGCTCCTACCTTCTGGCCATTCAGGATATACTACTGTGACCTTTGGCGGCCACTCTGCTGCTATTCCAGGAATACACAGGAGACCAGCTTCCAAGCCTTGTCCCCAAGGTGCCATGAGAGCCAGCCATTGTTGGTCCATGTGTCGAAAGGTCCAAGACCATGTCCACTCAATGGAGTCTCTGGGGTTCAGTGCAGTGGGTGCTGGCAGCAAGATGTTATTCTGGTGGCCGAACCTCGGCTTCAGCGATTCTTCCTTGGTTTGCACTTGCAGTTGTATAGGGGAGGCAGCCATATGTGTTAACATACATATGGGGCTCAGGGCTCCCTTTCAGGGTCTTTCGTTCAAACACTGTAGCACAGTTCATAAACAGACTGACCTTCCCTGCAGACTATTGGTATCTGACTTTAGTCCAGATTTTAACAAGCCATTGTGGCTATCATGCCTGCTACGGTAGGATTGCATGGCACATGAAACTTCCATTTGATTCCCAGCTGTCGCACCCATTCTCGCAGTGCATGTCCAGTAAAAAGGGTGCCCTGATCACTCTCAAGTACATGTGGTCAGCCATAGGCAGAAAAGAGATGCTCCAAGCCTCTTTTGGTCATCTGCCTGTCTGCACAACTGGTAGGAAAAGCAATCAGAAGTCCAGTAGCTGTGTCCACACAAGTCATTGCATACCGATATCCTTCTGACATAGGTAGAGGCCCAATAGAGTCTATCTGCCACCTGATGAGGGGGTATCGGCCCCTTAGCTATTGTCCCTTATTGCTGTGGAACTCGGTGTAAGTCCCTTTTGGAGCACACGACACACTCACGCTGGGCTCTACTAACTTACTCAAAGGTCAAAGGCAAGCCCCACCGATGGGCTACAGTCCACATTGTCTTTTGCCCCACGTGCAACAAATGCTGATGTAGCCATTGGGCTACAGCAGAGGCAGGCTTTCCTTCTAACCAACGTATCTGGGCCAATTTATCTGTTTCATCATTTCCTGGGGATACCAGTGGCAAATGACCTGTCATATGGTATACTGTAATTATTTTAGTCTGACCACAGGCCCACAAGGTCTTGCCACAATTCTTGCCCCCATAGGGGTCAGTGAGCAACCAGCCAGTTGGCATGGTACCAGGTTGGTAGCCACAGGGTCAAGCCCCGATAGACAGCCCAGCTGTCAGTGCAGACAACTATAGGGGAGGGCTCCTGGCTGATCACAAGCCACACGGCCCACAACTCTGCCCATTGGCTGCTCTTCTCCTCACCATCTTCCATCCCTATTGTCTCAGTCTTAGGATGGAAAGCTATGGCCCTCCATTTTGGGGGCTGCCCATGGCTGGTGCCATCTGTGTACCATGCATCTTAGGGTATAGGGGCTCTTCTCTCCTGATAGAGACTCTCTGCTACTAATGGTTCAAAAGCAAGTTCTTCCTGCTTTTCACCACTATATGTCACCGGCCCCAACAGGCATTGGAGTTCTTCACTCAAGGGGCTACTAGGAAGGGCACTACACTGCTGTAGGTAGGCACCCCACTTGGCTAGTGTGGGTGTTTGTGCCACACCACTCCTTGGCTTTTGGGTCCAGTCTCCTACCCACCCCAAGATGGGATAGGTGGTTATTACCTTTATCAGGGCCATTCCAGTGATGGGTTCTGTAGCCAGTAAGGTGTGATACATGGCAGCCAGTTGTTTTTCTATCAAAGTGTATCGTACCTCTGCCCCTTTCCAGAGTTGTGACCGGAATCCAACGTCTTGGCGAGTTTGTTCAAGCTGCTGCAGAGACCCCAGCCATAACCATCTTCAGTCACATGACCGTCCAGCTCACAGGGCCTTGATGGGTCTATCACACTCAAGGACTGCATGGCCTTGACTTCCCGTTTTGCTGTAGTAATGGCAGATGCACATGTCTCATCCCAGTCCCACACGACGCCCTTTTGTACCAACCGGTACAAGGGCTTCAGAATTTGTGCCAAATGCGGGATAAACACTCTCCAGTAGCCTAGAAGACCCAGAAACTCCTGTAGCAATGCTACAGTTGTGGGGGTAGGGAAGGCCTTGACATTATCTATAACTGCTTCTGGTATAACTTTGGTCTTACCCGACCAGACAACCCCCAAGAATTTGACAGACAAACCAGGTTTCTGAACCTTGGTGGTGTTCACAGCCCATCCTTTCTCCTGTATATGTTGCAGCAGTCTAGGTGCTGCACCTTCTAGATCTGAAAGAGAATCGGACGTGAGCATGACATCATCAATATAATCTACAGCCGCACTGTTGGCAGTTTCTCCCATGTAGCCAAGTCCTGGGCTACAAGTCCATGACAGTGGTGGGGCTGTGGAGGCATCCCTGTGGGAGGACGGTGAAAGTCCATTGCCATCCTTCCCACGTGAAGGCAAACTGTTCCTGACTTTCCTGCTCCATGTTAATGGAAAAGAAGGCATTAGCAAGATCTACCACATAATGATATATTCCTAGTTCATGGCTGAGGGTATCTATCAAGCCTGCAGTAGAGGGGACAGGAGCATGCATGGGGGTAAGACTTTATTCAGTTCTCTCTAATCCACAGTCATACACCAGGAGCCATCTGGCTTTTTTACTGGCCACACTGGGGAATTGAAAGGACTATGGGTGGGCTTCATAATACCCACCTTTTCCAGCTCCTGGAGAGTTTCTCCAATCTCTTTATGCCCTCCAGGCAGTTTGTACTGTTTGGTATTAGTCACATACCGAGGCACAGGCAAAGCTATGGGCGGGGGCCTAACATGTCCCCTCAGAACTGCCTTCACCACACGTACTCTCAGTCTGAACTCACCTGCAGTGGTCCACAACCATAGACCGTGCAGGATATCAATCCCCAAAATATACTCAGGGAATAGTGGGGGACCCAGGGAACTGTTCGAGGTTACCATGAATCAGTGAACATTCAGCCCCAGTGTCCACCAGAGCCAGGACACATTGTATGTTCACTGGGGACCAATGGATAGCTATTTCAACATGTGGCCTCCGGCCACCCCCTGGTCCCTCAGGGAAGATACCTTGACCTTCCCCTCCATCAAACTATGTTCCCCAATCACCTTCCAGTTTGGGCTCAAGTTAGGTTGGCTTGCTCTCCAGCAGGTAATCTTGCAAACACAGAGGCAGGAATTGTGGCTCTGTCTCTGACCTCTGCCTCTTTGGTCTTAATGGCTAGAACTGCTGCTCTGGTTTCAGCTGTTCCCATAGCTCTTATAAGATTCTATTTGACTTCCCATCTAATTTCCTTCAATCTGCTCTTGCCAATATTAAATCAACCCACATCTGGGTCCTCATAACCTTCATGGGGCCCTGTAAATTCTTCTTGTGAGTGACAAGTCATTTCTTTCTTAGTTCTTGTTGCTTCAGCCTCTCTGAAGTCTGCTACTGTACATGTCACCTCGCTTATAGAATGCCCTAAGTGAGGGGAAAGAATAGCCACTAGAGATCCAAAGAGGGATGTAGGAGCCATTTGAAGTACAATATTTCTCATCCCAGTAGTGAAAATCTCTTCATCTTGGCCATAATTCTCTGGACTATAGATGGCATTTCTTATGCCTAGGTCTCGTAACACCTGGTGGAGCTCAGCATATGTCTGCCATCTAATGGGAGAGGATGGTAGATCACCCAGATTGGGCCACACAGCACAAAGTGCAGGCATAAGCCAATCGAGGAGGGAGTGACTCCCTGGGGTCTGGTGTGCATTTTGTAATCGCTGCCTCAAGGCAGGCTGCACTGTCGGGGAAGGTAGCTTTCCCATCTCTGATCCCAACAGAACAATTTCATCCACCCCTAAGTCCCACAGACACAAGAACCAAGCTGATATTGACTCTGACGGCTTCTGCCTAAACTGGGAGCCCAAATCACCAGCTCAGCCTGAGTATACGGGCGGACCATAGAGTGCTCCACGACCTGGAGAGGGGGATGCTCCTCTCCCTGGGGAACTTTCAGCTGCTGGGTATTTATTTTCTTTACAACCACTGGGCGTGCTTTCAATACAGGAGGGGCCAGTGCCTCTGGCACCATCCTTTCATCCTTCCCCAGCTCCTCCATTTTGGGGGCTGATGGCATCTTTCTCTCTCCTCCCCCAAGTGCGTCCTCTGATACAACCTTTAGCTTTTCTACTGTGCCTCACAGCAATGCTACCTCAGTCTTTAGAAGCTCTCTTACCTTCACTTCAATGCTTTGCAGCTGAGTTTCTCATACAACCTCCGCCTGTGCTTCCCTCAGGAGTTTGCCTTTTTCCTTGATGGCCTCTTCCTCCTTCAGAACACCTGGCAGCCCTGCCGTGTTGTTCTGTAAGGAATTGTTTACCTCTCCAATGTCACCTTGCTGCCGGCATTCTCGTGCCATCTCCTCTCGCGTCAATGCCATTTCCCTCTTCAGGGAATCCACAGAAGTTTGCAGCTCGTGTTCTCCTGCCGCCTCTCGCATCAATGCCATTTCCTTTTTCAGGGAATCCACAGAATTTTGCAGCTCGTGTTCTTGTGCTGCCATTTCTTGGGTCTGTTCTGTAGACCTTTTTAGTACTGTGAGAACCGGCCAACCCACAGTCCCCACTGCCTCACAGGCACTCTGCTTCTCAAAGGATTTACTTACTATACCGAGGGCCACCCCTACTGCCTCAGTTGTCACCTCCACTTGCCTCCAGTCCTGAGGTGTGGCCCAGTCTTCTAGGAGGCAAGCCACCTCAGACCACATACGCATTGGGGGACAATCCACTGTCTCCCCATTCACAGGGGCAGCCCGCTGAAGCACCCCTCCCATAAGGGCAGCCTGTCTTTTTCCTTGGTCAGCAATGAATCCTGCTGAGTATGCCAATTGTCTTGCCAATGGGTTTCAGCCCTGGGCAACTTCATTATGGATTCAATGTGACCAAAGAAATTAACAGCAAAACGTTCTTTGGGGTGAAAGGGTTTATCACCTGGCTTGTTCTCCCGGCAGTAAGTCAAGCACTAGTGTCTCTGCCTCCGCCCAGAGCACTGGTCTGAGCTCTCTATATAGCACAATAATAGCTTATTGACTAAAGGTGTGGAAGCTGTAGCCTAGCAGCAGGCCGGTTACATCATCAGGTGGTTTAAGTTCAGTGAGAATACTGGCCATAGGAACCCCATCTTCCCCACACTGAGATTTCAGTTGAATTCTGTCTGGGAATTTCTCAGTTACAGATCGTACATTTGGCTAGATATTTGCATGAAGATTTGGGTGGGGAGAGGGAGTTAAAGATGGATGGTATCTCAGTTCTACTGAATAGGGGGTGACATCCACTTTCCACAAATTCCTTTGTTTAGGGAATGTCAAGTCCATGCTGATGCAGAGTGAGAACAATTGAGTACAGCTGCAGAGCTGGACCCACAACCAGACTGAACAGGAAGGCTTTGGGCTGACATTTTACTTTACTTCCAATGTCCTAGCTTCCTGGATTTTGAAGGTTATGTTTCAGTGTATCATCAATGAGATAGCATTTTTGCTTGAGAATAGCGAAAACATTGTGTCAATTATTGGCGAGGATGTGGTGAGGATAGAAAATGGTACCACTTTGGAAAACAGTATGGCAGTTTTTTATAATGTTAAATGTGTACCTAGAAATTCTATGACCCAGAAATTCTACTCCTTTGTAGAATGTGAAAGAGAACATTTTTACACTAAAAGAACTGGAAAAGAATATTCATGGCAACTTCATTCATAATAGCGCCACACTGGAAATAACCCAAATGTCTATCAACAGGTGAATGGATAAATAAATTGTGGCATATTCAGACAATTAAATAATACTCAGCAAAAAAGTAATGAGCCACTAAACAACATTAATGAATCTCAAAGACATTGTGTTGAGCAAAAGAAGGCTAAGTCACACAAAATACTGTATATTTCTACATATATGAGGTTCAAGAACTGGCCAAACCAAGCTATGGCAATAAAAGTCAGAAAGTGATTGCCTCCAGCAGGAGATTCACTAGAAAGAGATATAAGGTGTATTTCTAGGATGATGAAAATACTCCTAACCTGATTGGGATGGTGGTTCCAATGGTCTTAAAGCTTAGCAAGCTGTGCATAAAATCTGTGCTTTTATGATATGTAAATTATACTTTGACTGAAAAAATACAATAAATTCAAAGTACTAGACTTCCAGAACCCCTTATCTAACTTGCAACTTTCCCCAAGTGTTCTTACTCATTTTCCTCTGGGAATATTGAAAAAGAAAACATGTCCTCTCTTATGGTCAGTTGGTTCAGAGATTATCAATCCTAACAGTCCCAATTTTCTTCAGTGGAGGAGGATATAAGAACCACAGTGGGGCCTGAATTGCTATGTGGGGTTGGCCAGCCTTTGCTCAACTTATCTCCTGTTAATAACTCATGGTCACAATAGTGGCAGGGCATAATTATGGAAAAGCTCCCTCTTTGTCTACTTAGAATCAATAGAAATATGTGATGCTCTGAAGGATTAAAGCCAAGTCCCTGGTAATCCAGGTGTTGAAGATGGAATGCACTTCCTGCTATTCATCTTCTTGTGTCAGCATGGTTCCAGCTGGTGAAAAAAAGTGCACCAGATGTGGGCACAACTGTGGTGACCACAGAGGGACATGTG
>JAVSCE010008442.1:0-25474 GCA_032199065.1 Smutsia gigantea
AGACAGGCACTGCAGACGGGAATCAGGAAACAGATCTTTCCTCCCCCCAGGCACCAGCTCTGCTCCCCTACGAACCCCCAACCTCACTCTAGGGGCTGAGCAGCTCCAGAGACTGGAGTTTCTACGCACTAATGGGCACCACACAGAAATATGAAACGACGACAAAAGTACATGGTTCAGGACTTCCAGGAAGATGGCGGTGTGAGCAGGGCGGCAGAAATCTCCTCCCAAAACTATATAAATCTATGAAAACACAGCAAATACAACTATTCCTAAAAGAGAAATCAGAGCACACAGGAAAGTGCACAGCGTGCAGCCACACCTGGGAGGACTCAGCACCCCGTGAGGCAGGTAAGATACAGAGCCGCGACCCAGCGGCACCCGAACACTCACCCCGCCCAGCGCGCCGGCGGGAGGAGAGGATATGGAGCCGGGAGGGAGTGGAAGAGCAGGTCCGCGAAATAAACAGCCCCGGTGGTCTGCGCCGGAGCACCAGAAGCGCTGACACACATTGCGCGATGCATCAGACATTGGAGAGGCAGAAGGTGCAGGTTTTGAGCCAGGAAGGTGCCGTGACCATGCAGCCAGGGCCCAGGGACAAGAGAACAGCGTGCGCCATTTGTAGCAGTCTCGGAGAGGGGGGGGGGGGCCCAGTGAGGGAACACCATCGCCCTGGCGGGGTCAGCCCTGCAGGCTGGAAGTCCTGGGGAACTTCAGTCCCCTTCGCTAGTGCAGCCAGCACCCAGGGACAAGAGAAAAGCGCGCACCATTTGTAGCGGTCTCGGAGAGGCGGGGGGCCCAGTGAGGGAACACCATCGCCCTGGCGGGGTCAGCCCTGCAGGCTGGAAGTCCTGGGGAACTTCAGTCCCCTTCGCTAGTGCAGCCAGCACCCAGGGACAAGAGAAAAGCGGGTGCCATTTCTGGCGGTCTCGGAGAAGCGGGGGGCCCAGCGAGGGAACACCATCGCCCCAGCGGGCTCAGCCCTGCAGGCTGGAAGTCCTGGGGAGCTTCGGTCCCCTTCGCTAGTGCAGCCAGCACCCAGGGACAAGAGAGAAACGCGCGCCATCTGTAGCGGTCTTGGAGAGGCGGGGGGCCCAGCGAGGGAAAGCCCGCGCCACGGCGGGCTCAGCCCTGCAAGCTGGAAGTCCTGGGGAACTTCGGTCCCCTTTGCTAGTGCAGCCAGCGCCCAGGGACAAGAGAAAAGCGCGCGCCATTTGTAGCGGTCTCGGAGAGGCGGGGGGCCCAGTGAGGGAACACCAGCACCCCGGCGGACTCAGCCCTGCAGGCTGGAAGTCCTGGGGAACTTCGGTCCCCTTCGCAAGTGACAGAAAGAAGGGAGCAACCACGCTGGAACTTTATACAGAAAACAATAGCGTCCCATTCACTCCTACATACAAAAACAGCCTGGCTGCGGCTGCGAATTAGGGGAGCAACAGCGACACCTACATCACGCGTAGAGAATCCACTCCAGAGCCCAGCTGACACACGTGGCACCTACCAGCGACCACTCCTGCCAACATGACATGACAGAAGAAAATGATACAGACAAAGGTCACCAAGATTCACAGCCCCTCTGAGAAGTAATCTAAAGAGATGGAAATGCAGCATCTTCCTGAAAAAGAATACAGAATAAAAGTCATAACCATGCTGATGGATCTACAGAGAAATATGCAAGAGCTAAGGGAGGAAGTGAGGAAAGTCAGGAAAGATAATGCAGAAATGAGACAAGCCATCGACGGGCTCAGCAGCAGACTGGACAAGATGCAAGACACTGTTAATGCAATAGAAATCAGAGAACAGGAACACAGAGCAGCTGAGGCAGAGAGAGATAAAAGGATCTCTAGGAATGAAAGAATATTAAGAGAACTGTGTGACCAATCCAAACGGAACAATATTCGCATTATAGGAGTACCAGAGGAAGAAGAGAGAGAAAAAGGGATAGAAAGTGTCTTTGAAGCAATAATTGCTGAAAACTTCCCCATGCTGGATAAGGAAATAGTCTCGCAGTCCATGGAAGCCCACAGATCTCCTAACCAAGGGACCCCAGGAAGACAACACCAAGACACATAATAATTAAAATGGCAAAGACCAAAGATAAGAACAGAGTATTAAAGGCAGCTAGAGAAAGAAAAAAGATCACCTTCAAAGGAAAACCCATCAGACTAACATCAGACTTCTCAACAGAAACCTTGCAGGCTAGAAGAGAATGGCATGATATATTTAACGCAATGAAACAGAAGGGCCTTGAACCAAGAATACTGTATCCAGCACAATTATCATTTAAATATGATGGTGGGATTAAACAATTTTCAGACAAGCAAAAGCTGAGTGAATTTGCCTCCCATAAACCACCTCTACAGGACATCTTAAAGGAACTGCTCTAGAAGGAAGCACTCCTAAGGCTAAAAAGCTGTCACCAGAGAAAATAAAATCATAGCAAAGAAAGTAGACCATCCAAAACTAACTAAAGGCAAAGAATAAAACACCTAGTATATAAAGAATGGAGGAGGAAGAATAAGAAGGGAGAGAAATAAAGAAACACCAGACTGTGTTTACAAAAACTTAACAAGAAAGTTAAGTTAGATTGTTAGATAGTAAAGAAGCAACCCTTGAACCTTTGGTAACCACGAATCTAAAGCCAGCAATGGCAATAAGTACATATCTTTCGATAATCACCCTAAACGTAAATGGACTGAATGCACCAATCAAAAGACACAGAGTAACACAATGGATAAAAAAGCAAGACCCATCTATATGTTGCCTACAAGAAACTCACCTCAAACACGAAGATATCCCCACATTAAAAGTGAAGGGATGGAAAAAGATATTTCATGCAAATAACAAAGAGAAAAAAGCAGGTATTGCAGTACTTGTATCAGACAAAATAGACTTCAAAACGAAGAAAGTACCAAGAGATAAAGAAGGACATTACATAATGATAAAGGGGTCAATCCAACAAGAAGATATAACCATTTAAAATATATACGCACCCAACACAGGGGCGCCGGCATTTGTGAAACAAATACTAACAGAATTAAAGGAGGAAATAAACAGCAATGCATTCATCTTAGGTGACTTAAACACACCACTCACTACAAGGGACAGATCAACCAGACAGAAAATAAGACACAGAGGCACTGAAAAACACACTAGAACAGATGGACCTAACAGACATCTACAGAACTCTACACCCAAAAGCAAAGGGATACACATTCTTCTCAAGTGCACATGGAACATTTTCCAGAATAGACGACATACTAGGCCACAAAAAGAACCTCAGTAAAATCGAAAATATTGAAATTCTACCAACCAACTTCTCGGATCATAAAGGTATTAAACTAGAATTAAACTTTAGAAAGAAAACAAAAAGGCTCACAAATACATGGAGACTTAACAACATTCTCCTAATTAATCAATGGGTCAATGACCAAATCAAAACAGAAATCAAAGAGTATATGGAGACAAATGACAACAACAACACAAAGCCACAGCTTCTGTGGGGCGCAGCAAAGGCAGTTCTAAGAGGAAAGTATATTGCAATCCAGGCCTATCTAAAGAAAGAAGAACATTCCCAAATGAATAATCTTAAAGACACAATTACTGAAATTGGAAAAAGAACGACAAATGAGACCCAAAGCCACAAGAAGGAGGGACATAATAAAGATCAGAGAAGAAATAAATAAAATTGAGAAGAACAAAACAATAGAAAAAATAAGTGAAACCAAGAGCTGGTTCTTTGAAAAAATAAACAAAATAGATAAACCCCTAGCCAGACTCATTAAGAGAAAAAGAGAATCTGCACACATAAACACTATCAGAAATGAGAAAGGAAAAATCACGACGGATCCCACAGAAATACAAAGAATTATAAGAGAATATTATGAGAATCTATATGCTATCAAGCTGGAAAACCTAGAAGAAATGGACAACGTTTTAGAAAAATACAACATGCCAAGATTGACCAAACAAGAAACAGAAAAGCTAAACAGACTGATTACCAGCAAAGAAATTGAATTGGTAATCAGAAAACTACCCAAGCACAAACCCCGGGCCATACGGATTCACCGCTGAATTTTAACAGACATATACAGAAGAAATAATACCCATTCTCCTTAAAGTTTTCCAAAAAATAGAAGAGGAGGGAATACTTCCAAACTCATTCTACGAAGCCAGCATCACTCTAATACCAAAACAGGCAAAGACCTCACCAAAAAAGAAAACTACAGACCAATATCACTGATGAACGTGGATGCAAAAATACTCAACAAAATATTAGCAAACCGAATTCAAAAATACATCAAGAGGATCATACACCATGATCAAGTGGGATTCATCCCAGGGATGCAAGGATGGTACAACATTCGAAAATCCATCAACATCATCCACCACATCAACAAAAAGAAGAACAAAAACCACATGATCATCTCCATAGATGCTGAAAAAGCATTTGACAAAATTCAGCATCCATTCATAATTAAAACTCTCAAGAAAATGGGTATAGAGGGCAAGTACTTCAACATCATAAAGGCCATATATGACAAACCCACAGCTAACCTCATACTTAATGGTGAGAAGCTGAAAGCTTTTCATCTAAGATGGGGAACAAGACAGGGATGCCCACTCTCTCCACTGTTATTCAACATAGTACTGGAGGTCCTAGCCACGCAATCAGACAAAACAAAGACATACAAGGCATCCAGATTGGTAAAGAAGAAGTCAAATTGTCACTATTTGCAGATGACATGATATTGTACATAAAAAACCCTAAAGACTCCATTCCAAAACTACTAGAACTAATATCTGAATTCAGCAAAGTTGCAGGATACAAAATTAACACACAGAAATCTGTTGCTTTCCTATACACTAACGATAAACTAACAGAAAGAGAAATCAGAAAAACAATTCCATTCACAATTGCATCAAAAAGAATAAAATACCTAGGAATAAACTTAACAAAGGAAGTGAAAGACCTTTACCCTGAAAACTACAAGACATTCCTAAGAGAAATTAAAGAGGACACTAACAAATGGAAATGCATCCCATGCTCTTGGCTAGGAAGAATTAATATTATCAAAATGGCTATACTACCCAAAGCAATCTACAGATTCAACGCAATCCCTATCAAACTACCAACAGCTTTCTTCAATGAACTCTAACAAATAATTCTAAAATTCATATGGCACCACAAAAGACCCCGAATAGCCAAAGCAATCCTGAGGAGGAGGAATAAAACAGGGGGAATTATGCTCCCTGACTTCAAACTCTACTACGAAGCCACAGTAATCAAGACAATTTGGTATTGGGACAAAAACAGACCCACAGATCAGTGGAATAGAATAGAAAATCCAAACATCAACCCAAACACATACAGTCAATTAATATTTGATAAGGGAGCCCTGGATATACAGTGGGGAGATGACGGCCTCTTCAGCAGCTGGTGTTGGAAAAACTGGACAGCTACCTGTAAGAGAATGAAATTGGACTACTGTCTAACCCCATACACAAAGGTAAACTCAAGGTGGATCAAAGACCTGAATGTAAGTCATGAAACTATAAAACTCTTAGAAAAAAATATAGGCAAAAAGCTGTTGAACATAAACATGAGTGACTTCTTCATGAACATATCTCCCAGGCAAGGGAAACAAAAGCAAAAATGAACAAGTGGGAGTATATGAAGCTGAAAAGCCTCTGTACAGCAAAGGACACCATCAGTAGAACAAAAAGACTTCCTACAGTATGGGAGAATATATTCATAAATGACGTATCCGATAAGGGGTTGACATCCAAATTATATAAAGAACTCACGCACCTCAACAAACAAAAAGCAAATAATCCATTTAAGAAATGGGCAGAGGACATGAATAGACACTTCTCCAAAGAAGAAATTCAGATGGCCAACAGGCACATGAAAAGATGCTCCACATCGCTAATCATCAGAGAAATGCAGATTAAAACCACAATGAGATATCACCTCACACCAGTGAGGATGGCCAACATCCAAAACACAAACAACAACAAATGTTGGCGAGGATGTGGAGAAAAGGGAACCCTCCTACACTGCTGGTGGGACTGCAAATTAGTTCAACCATTGTGGAAAGCAGTATGGAGGTTCCTCAAAAAACTCAAAATAGAAATACCATTTGACCTAGGAATTCCACTCCTAGGAATTTACCCTAAGAATGCAGCAGCCCAGTTTGAAAAAGACAGATGCACCCCTATGTTTATCGCAGCACTATTTACAATAGCCAAGAAATGGAAGCAACCTAAGTGTCCATCAGTAAATGAATGGATAAAGAAGATGTGGTACATATACACAATGGAATATTATTCAGCCATAAGAAGAAAACAAATCCTACCATTTGCAACAACATGGATGGAGCTAGAGGGTATTATGCTCAGTGAAATAAGCCAGGCAGAGAAAGACAAGTATCAAATGACTTCATTCATCTGTGGAGTATAAGAAGAAAGAAAAAACTGAAGGAACACAACAGCAGCAGACTCACAGAATCTAAAAATGGACTAACAGTTTACCAAAGGGAAAGGGACTGGGGAGGATGGGTGGGAAGGGAGGGGTAAGGGGAAGAAGGGACATTACGTTTAGCAGATGTAATGTTCGGGGGGTACGGGGAGGGCTGTACAACCCAGAGGGGACAAGTAGTGACTCTATGGCATCTCACTACGCTGATGGACAGTGAATGCAAGGGGGTTGGTGGGGGGGGGAAACCTGATGAAGGGGGTAGTGTAATCACCATAATATTCCTCATTTAATTGTAGATTAATGATATCAAAATAAATTAAAAATAAAAAAGTAAATGGTTCAGACCAAAATCTCACAAACCCCAGAAAGAGGGCCAAATGAAACCGAACTCACCAATCTTCCTGAAAGAGAGTTCAAAATAAAAATTATAAACATGCTTATGGAGGTACAGAAAAATATTCAAGAACTCAGGAACGAATTTAAGTTGGAGATTTAATCATTGAGAAATTCCATATCTGAAATGCAACATACAATGGAGGGATTTAAAAGCAGATCAGATGTAGTAGAAGAGATAGTAAATGGAATAGAAATTAAAGAAGAGGAACACAAAGCAGCTGAGGCACAGAAAGAAAAAAGGATCTCTAAGAATGAAAGAATATTGAGAGAACTGTGTGACCAATCCGAACGCAACAATATTCGCATTATAGGGGTACCAGAAGAAGAAGAGAGAGAAAAGGGGATAGAAAGTGTCATTGAGGAGGTAACTGCTGAAAACTTCCCGAATCTGGGGAAGGAGATAGTCTCTCAAGCCATGGAGGTGCACAGATCTCCCAACACAAGGGATCCAAGAAAGACAACATCAAGACACATAATAATTAAAAAGGCAAAGATCAAGGATAAAGACAGACTTTTAAAAGCAGCTAGAGAGAGAAAAAAGATCACATACAAAGGAAAACCCATCAGGCTATCATCAGACTTCTCAACAGAAACCTTACAGGTCAGAAGGGAGTGGCATGATATATTTAATGCAATAAAGCAGAGGGGCCTTGAACCAAGGATACTTTACCCGGCATGGTTATCATTTAAATTTGAAGGAGGGATTAAATAATTTTCAGATAAGCAAAAGCTGAGAGAATTTACCCCCCACAAGCCACCTCTACAGTGCATTTTGGAGGGACTCCTATAGATGGAAATATTCCTAAGGCTAAACAGATGTCACCCAAGGGAAGACAAAGAGTAGAGAATATGATTCATAACATACTAATAAACATGCTTATGGAGGTACAGAAAAACATTCAAGAACTCAGGAACGAATTTAAGTTGGAGATTCAATCATTAAGAAATTCCATATCTGAAATGCATAAGCATGTTTATAAAGAATGGAGGAGGAAGAAAAAAGAGGGAAAAAAAAAAGAACCTTTAGGTTGTATTTGTAATAGTATACTAAGTAAGTTAAATTAGACTGTTAGATAGTAAGGGAAATGCCCTTGAACTTTTGGTAACCATAAATCTAAAGCCTGCAATGCCAATAAGTACGTACCTATCGATAATCACACTAAATGTACATGGTCTGAATGCACCAATCAAAAGACAGAGTTATGAATGGATAAAAAAACAAGACCCATCTATATGCTGCCCACAGAGCCTTACTTCATACCTAAAGACATACACAGACTGAAAGTAAAGGGATGGAAAAAGATATTTCATGCAACTAATAGTGAGAAAAAACAGGAGTTGCAGTACTTGTACCAGACAAAATAGACTTCAAAACAAAGAAAGTCACAAGAGACAAAGAAGGACATTACATAATGATAAAAGGGTCAGTCCAACAAGAGGATATAACTATTACAAATATCTATGCACCCAAAGCAGGATCACCTACGTGTGTGAAACAAATACTAACAGAATTAAAGGGGGAAATAGAATGCAATGCATTCATTTTGGGAGACTTCAACACACCACTTACTCCAAAGGACAGATCAACCAGACACAAAATAAGTAAAGAGATAGGGGCGCTGAACAACATATTAGAACAGATGGACCTAATGGACATCTACCGAACACTCCATCCAAAAGCAACAGGATACACATTCTTCTCAACTACACATGGAACATTTTCAAGAATAGATCATATACTAGGGCACAAAAAGAGCCTCAGTAAATTAAAAAAGATTGAAATTGTACCAACCAGCTTCTCAGATCACAAAGGTATGAAACTAGAAATAAATTAGGCAAAGAAAATGAAAAATCCCATTAACACATGGAGGCTTAATAACATGCTCCTAAATAATCAATGGATCAATGACCAAATAAAAACAGAGATCAAGCAATGTATGGAGACAAATGACAACAATAATTCAACACCGCAAAATCTGTGGGACTCAGCAAAGGCCATGCTAAGAGGGAAATATATTGTAATACAGGCCTACCTCAGGAAAGAAGAACAATCCCAAATGAACAGTCTAAACTCACAGTTAATGAAACTAGAAAAGGAAGAACAAATGAGGCCCAAAGTCAGTAGAAGGAGGAACATAATAAAGATTAAAGCAGAAATAAATAAAATGAAGAAGAATAAAACAATAGAAAGAATCAAAGAAAGCAGGAGCTGGTTCTTCGAGAAAATAAACAAAATAGATAAACCCCTAGCCAAAGTATAAAGAAAAAAGAGAGTCTACATACACAAACAGAATCAGAAATGAGAAAGTAAAAATCACTATGGACACCCCAGAAATGCAAAGAATTACGAGAGAATACTATGAAAAATTATATGCCAACAAACTGGACAACCTAGAAGAAATGGACAACTTTCTAGAAAAATACAACCTTCCAAGGCTGACCCAGGAAGAAACAGAAAATCTGAAGAGACCAATTACCAGCAAAGAAATTGAATTGGTAATCAAAATACTACCTAAGAACAAAACTTGTGGACCACATGGTTTCACTGCTGAATTTTATCAAACACTTAGTGAAGACCTAATACCCATCCTCATTAAAGTTTTCCAAAAAATAGAAGAGGAGGGAATACTTCCAAACTCATTCTATGAAGCCAGCATCACTCTAATACCAAAACCAGGCAAAGACACCACAAAAAAAGAAAATTAAAGACCAATATCCCTGATGAACATAGATGCAAAAATACTCAACAAAACATTGCAAACCGAATCGAAAAATACATCAAAAAGATCATCCATCATGATCAAGTGGGATTCATCCCAGGGATGCAAGGATGGTACAACATTCAAAAATCCATCAACATCATCCACCACATCAACAAAAAGAAGGAAAAAAACCACATGTCATCTCCATAGATGCTGAAAAAGCATTCGACAAAATTCAACATCCATTCATGATAAAAACTCTCAACAAAATGGGTATAGAGGGCAAGTACCTCAACATCATAAAGGCCATATATGACAAACACACAGCCAACATTATACTTAACAGTGAGAACCTGAAAGCTTTTCGTTTAAGATTGGGAACAAGACAGGGATGCCCACTCTCCCCACTTTTATTCAACATAGTTCTGGAGGTACTAGCCCCAGCAATCAGACTACACAATGAAATAAAAGGCATCCAGATTGGTGAGGAAGAAGTGAAACTGTCCCTGTTTGCAGATGACATGATATTGTACATAAAAAACCCTAAAGAATCCATTCCAAAACTACTAGATTTAATACCTGAATTCATAAAGTTGTGGATACAAAATTAACACACAGATATTTGTTGCATTCCTATACACTAACGATGAACTAGCACAAAGAGAAATCAGGAAAACAGTTCCATACACAATCACATCCAAATGAATAAAATACCTAGGATTAAACCTAATCAAGAAAGTGAAGACCTATACCCTGAAAACTACAAGACACTCTTAAGAGAAATTAAAGAGGACACTAATACATGGAAATTCATCCCATGCTCCTGGCTAGGAAGAATTAATATTGTCAAAATGGCCATCCTGCCTAAAGCAATCTCTAGATTCAATGCAATCCCTATCAAAATACCTACAGCATTCTTCAGTGAACTAGAGCAAATAGTTCTAAAATTCATATGGAACCACAAAAGACCCCAAAAAGCCAAAGCAATCCTGACAAGGAAGAATAAAGCAGGGGGAATTACGCTCCCTGACTTCAAGCTCTACTACAAAGCCATAGTAATCAAGACAATTTGGTACTGGCACAAGAACAGACCCATAGACCAGTGGAAAAGAATAGAGAGCCCAGATATAAACCCAAGCATATATGGTCAATTAATATACGATAAAGGAGCCATGGATATACAAGGGGAAATGACAGCCTCTTCAACAGCTGGTGTTGGCAAAACTGGACAGCTACACGTAAGAGAATGAAACTGGATTACTGTCTAACCCCATACACAAACGTAAACTCAAAATGGATCAAAGATCTGAATGTAAGTCATGAAACCATAAAACTCTTAGAAAAAAATATAGGCAAAAATCTCTTGGACATAAATATGAGCAACTTCTTCATGAACATATCTCCCCGGGCAAGGGAAACAAAAGCAAAAATGAACGAGTGGGACTGTATCAAACTAAAAAGCTTCTGTACAGCAAAGGATACCATCAATAGAACAAAAAGACATCCTACAGTATGGGAGAATATATTCATAAATGACATATCCGATAAGGGGTTGACATCCAAATTATATAAAGAGCTCACACACCTCAACAAACAAAGAGCAAATAAGCCAATTAAAAAATGGGCAGAGGAGCTGAACAGACACTTCTCCAAAGAAGAAATTCAGATGGCCAACAGGCACATGAAAAGATGCTCCATATCGCTAGTCATCAGAGAAATGCAAATTAAAACCACAATGAGATATCACCTCACACCAGTCAGGATGGCCGCCATCCAAAAGACAAGCAACAACAAATGTTGGTGAGGATGTGAAGAAAGGGGAACCCTCCTACACTGCTGGTGGGAATGTAAATTAGTACAACCATTGTGGAAAGCAGTATGGAGGTTCCTCAAAAAACTCAAAATAGAAATACCATTTGACCCAGGAATTCCACTCCTAGGAATTTACCCTAAAATGCAGCAGCCCAGTTTGAAAAAGACAGATGCACCCCTATGTTTATCGCAGCACTATTTACAATAGCCAAGAAATGGAAGCAACCTAAGTGTCCATCAGTAAATGAATGGATAAAGAAGATGTGGTACATATACACAATGGAATATTATTCAGCCATAAGAAGAAAACAAATCCTACCATTTGCAACAACATGGATGGAACCAGAGGGTATTATGCTCAGTGAAATAAGCCAGGCAGAGAAAGACAAGTATCAAATGACTTCATTCATCTGTGGAGTATAAGAAGAAAGAAAAAACTGAAGGAACAAAACAGCAGCAGACTCACAGAATCCAAGAATGGACTAACAGTTACCAAAGGGAAAGGGACTGGGGAAGATGGGTGGGAAGGGAGGGATAAGGGGGAAAAGGGCTATTACAATTAGCATACATAATGTAGTGGGGTGGGGGGGATACGGGGAAGGCAGTATAAGACAGAGAAGACAAGTAGTGATTCTGTAACATCCTACTACGTTGATGGATAGTGACTGCAATGGGGTATGTGGTCGGGACTTGATATTAGGGGGAGTCTAGTAACCATAATGTTGCTCATGTAATTGTATATTAATAATAGCAAAATAAAAAAAATCATTTGAATAAAGCATTAAAAAAATTTTTTTTTAAACAACCAGAGGTTAAACTGTACACAATGCACAAATTTCAGGTCACTTGTGGCCCTTTGGTACCAAGATGCCGAAGAGTTAATAACTTATAATCAGTCTTATTTGACTTCCACGTTGTAAAGCAATAATCTCAGGACTTACCTTCTCTTACAAATACTCTCGTCAAATACTTTACATCTATTAGATCAGATTCTGAACTGATATATAGCAACCTGTGAGGTTTAGCATCATAGCCATATATGTGGAGAATCTCAATCTACTACCCAAAGAAGAAATATTCCCACAAATTGCAATTAGTATCTACTATGGACCCAGTTCTGAATTATCTTTAAATTTTCCATTGAAATTATTTCCTAGAGCACTGCTCCTTCATTCACCAAACCATATCCCCATGGATCTTACTCTTCAAACTCCATTTCAATTCCTATTAAATCTCTGATGTCAATTCAAGTGTGACTTTTAAAGTCTCTTCATCTGTAATATAAAGTGGTGGGACTAGGTGACCTCTCTAGAATTTATGGGTTTTATCTTTTACTTGGCATATATTGTTTCATGTGCTGCGCACTAAGAGGGATGTAGAGATGAACAAAATATGGCCCCTCCTTTAAAGAATTTACAAAATAGAAATAAACATGTACCGAACTATAACATAAGGCAATAGTGCCAAGTGCCAGTAACAGCAATAATGATAATGTCCTTCAGGAGATCTGAGGACCAATAACTTGCAAGTGGAGTGACCCGAAAGACCTTTTGGAAGGGATGCCACTTCACTAGGGCCTTAAAGGATGGAGAGAATTTGGAGAGAGGGAAGGCATTTCAGTTAGAAGTGGCACAAATAAAGTTAGGAAAGTGCCAAGTCATGCTGCTCAAGGAAACGTAAGTGGTGACGACACATGGCAGCTTCAGAAGATGAAATATTGTAGAGGAGTGGAGGAAAAAGATAAGGCTGGAAAAGCAGGATGGAAATGTACTGTACGGGTCCAAATGCCAGAATGAGAAGTCACAACTTTACACTGTAGGCAGTGGGAAACCATGGAAAAGATCTGAGCCAAATGACCTGAGAAGCTCACAGTGGTTGCAGTGTGGAAAGGACAAGCTCAGAAAGGAAGCTCTGAGGTAATGAGATGTCAGATCAAAGCAACAGACCTAACAAGAGGGAAAACTGAGGGCCTGAGTTAAATTGGACAAATAAGAGAGATTTCATAGGCACACCTGAAAAATGTTAAGTAAAGGATTTAATGGAGAACACATATGAAAAAGGAAAGAATCTTAACAAGGTCAGAGCCAAGAAAGTGCCTTGAAACCATTCAGTGATTCATTCTTTTCGAGTAGAAAAGTGACTATTAAATTTCCAGATCACAAACATTTTTAACTCTTAAATTATCAGGTGCATAAAATGAAAGGTTGCCATCCTACCATTCGAAGTTCCACTTCTGTATTAATAGTTTCTGCTGTACCTTTCGGTAGTTCCAATGTTACTTACACCTGTGTGTGCATGTGCATGTGTGTGTATTGTAATGTGGGGGGGGGGTGTAATCCTTTTTAAAAATTACACATAATGGCATCATAAACTGCAATTCTTTTTCATTCAACAGCATATGTTACAGATCTTTCCGTGTCCACATATATAGATCTACCTTAATTTTTCTAATAGTTGCAGTGTTACACAGTAATGAGTCATAACTTACTCAGAACCTGCCTTTAATGGTATTTAGGTTGTTTCTGGTTTTTTGCTGCCACTTTCTGTTACGAATATTCATGTATATACGCTACAGGTTGTGTCCGAGTATAACTGCGTGTTGAATTCCTGTAACAGGAATTACTGCATCAAAAGGTGTGCGAATTTATAATGTTGACGGATCTTGCCCAATTGCCAGGATAGGGCCTCTTCCTGAGAGGAGGGAAAAAGTCAAGAACCTGGACACACGATTGCGGAGTCCTCCGTGTAGCTGGGCAACCTTGCTTTCCCCCTCCAATTCCTCGTGAAGGATGCAGGCAAGGCCAGTCGAGGGCCAGGGGCACACCTGAGGGTGGACTCGAACCCAGTCCCTTGCCTGTTGGCCCAGGTCCTTCCCTCTCGTAAATTTCGACTGTTCTTTACCTGCCCTGCAACTGGGAAAAGCCCTCCCCTCAACCACCCACCCCGTATTTGGAGATGTCTCTCCCCGGCTCCAAGCTGCAGCGTCCTCTCACCTGTGGTTCTCGTCAAGCAGGGAGAAAAGAGGGCCAAGGCGCAGTTCCGCCGCCTGCTCGCGGAGTTCGCTGAGCGGCACCGCCTGCAGCACTGACTGAAGGGCTCGCAGCTCCTCCAGCGGCGCTTCCAGTCGAGACACCTCCCTCAGCAGCGCGAGCGCCTGAGCCGCCATCACGCCCCCTCCCGCAGCGGCTCGCGCGTGCGCCCGCCCGGCTCCCCGCTCCCGGCGCGCTTCTCCAAGCCTCGCGATATCTGCCAGGTGCAGCCTCCCTGCTCCGCTTTCGGCAGCGACCGCTGGCCTCCCGGACCGCACCAATGGCAGTGCGGAGCAGGCGGGTTGCGCGCTCTCGGGAACTGCAACACCTCGCGAGATGCTGGCCGTCAGGGCTGGGCCAGCAGTTGCAGCCGGCGTCGGGGTCGCAGTGGGGCGTCGTCTTGATCGCCGCTCTGTTGGTCACGCAGTCCGCCTTTCCGGTAGGGATGCGCATTTCCCATAGGGAGCTAGACCTCCTCAAGTGCCCCCCTATAGGGTGGTGAGCTTGAGGACCAGCCGAAGGTTAAACGGCCTCGCTGACGGCCTCCTAGCGCTAAAACCGGGCCTCGGCAGCTGCGGAGGCTACTGGAGCTTGGGCAGCGGCTGAGACCACCCCGGGCGGAGCGGAGGCGATAGGCATCCGGCCCCCCGAGCCGCACACGTATCAATTGGAGGTGGAGAGCTATGTCTCTGGAAACAAGATGAAAATTCTTGAGAAGCTGGAAGAAGGCGAGAGTTGGGCGTCAGTGAGTCCACCGTGCGCACCATAAAGAAAAATGAGAAGGCCATCAGGGCCAGCGTGGAGTGTTCGCCCGTCTGCTCCAGGGTGCTGTGCATCCCGCGTGACGTAAACATGGAAAAGATGGAAACTGAGTTAACCTTCTGGGTCGAGGACCAGACCGGGGCGGGCTTAGGGGGCGGCCTATGACTGTGAAGGCCCTTTGCAACCACGCCAAATGCATTTACAAGCAACTGGTGGAAACCACTGGGCAGGACAAGCTAGATAAGGCTGCGAGCAAGGGATGTTGGAGTTTAGAAATGGCTACAGTCCGCGAAATTCGATGTTGATCGGGAAGGAAGAACCGTTATGCCCAGTCATCACCAGCAACTCCAGAAACTGATCAGAGATAGAGGCTTTGTGCTTCAGCAGGTCTTTGACAGTGAGATGAGTCAGTTTTGGAGTGCATACCTTCACATGCTTTTAGGGAAAGACACAAAAATCCAGAAAGCTTAAAGGAAGCTGAGGACAGGATTTCCCTCATTTTTGTGCTATTGCTGCTGGTGACAAAATGACAAAATCATTGCTGCTTTATAAAGACACGAATCCCAGTTGCCTTTTGGAAAAACATAAAAAATGTCCTCTTGTTTTTTGGTAATCACACCCCAGAGTATCATCAACCACTGCCCTCTTTTTAGATTGGTTTCATAATTGTTTTATCCATCAAGTCAGGAGTTTAACAGAAAAAAAAAATCTTGAATTCAGAGTGCTGCTAATTTTGGACAGAGGTCCTGATCACGCAGACTCATTATTCTTTGCTCATCCTAATGTTTATATGTGTTTCTCCACCGGGAAGGTTCTAGGTACCTTCAGCCCTTGGATCAAGGTATAATTGAAGCATTCGGGAGGTATTACAACGAGCATACATTTGACCACTTTGCTTACTCCATTGAAAAAAAAATTTTGCCTTAACTTTGAAAGAAATGTGGTCACAGTACAACATTGGCCATGCTTTAGTGACAAAAGAGGCATGGATGATATAAAACCAGGCACTCTTACTTAATAAAGCCTGGTGGAAACTTCGGGACGATGTGAATGATTATGCATGTTTCCCTAGAGCTAATGAAGAGATTGACAAAACCATAGTCTGCAAAACAGATGGGCTTTAAATTCACCGATATTGAAGAAAGTGAAATTAACGAGCTACCCAAGTTTCACACTTTGGCTGTAACTGAGAGACTGTATCTATAGATGAAGGAGAAGACAAGTCCCCCAAACCAAAGGTAAAGATGAATCTAAGGAAATTGAATGCTGTCTTACACCAGGCTTCAGACCCCATTGATGCTGGATCCTTTTGATGTGGATCCTTCCCAGGATTGAAGTTTGGCCTTTAAAAAAGATTTCAATAAGTTGTTGTATACCTATAAAGAGGTGCAAAAGAACCTTCGAAATAAAGCAAAGGAATTGAAGAAAAAGAGGGAAGACAATTAAGAAGAAATACTGTGGGTTAAGGGGTTGGATCCAGAATCAGGAGTCAGTCTGAATCTGAATCCAGGTGAGAAGGTAGGAAGAGAATAACAAGCCTTTAGAAGAGCCTGGACCCTCAGGCAGTGGCACCGAGACTATTACTATATCTGAAGAATGCCAAAACCATAAGTGCAGAATTGGACTTTTGGAATCTAATCTTGGAACTGAATCTGGAGAGAGTATAGAGGTACCTGAGTTGAAGGAAGAAGAGAATCCAGCAACAGTTTCTGACAGTCATCTCTTGAAAAAAAAAAATCATCTCTTGCCATATGGCCTTGTTGCCCCAACATCACCTTCAACCTGACCACCCTTAAAATCACCAGCCTTGTGTCTGTCAGTCATTCAACAAACATTGAGCATAAGCTGTGTGGGATCCTGTGCTAAGCCTGGGGACATCTCAGGAAATCATCTAAGGATCTAAGGTAGTCATTAACATTGGCCTTTCTTATTAATACAATAAGTATAGAAGAGGTATGATACCTTTATAGTCGCTGTAAAGTTTTGACTGTGATCTATTGATTTACTTTAGTGGACTCTGAATATAAAGGTTTTCTTAGGACCACTTACCCTCATTTTCTCTAATCCTATTTTTTTCCCACAGCTATAAAGTTCTTCAGTCAAAAGTGGAGATTTTCTGAGTAAATCTTGGTAGTTGGCATGAGACTACTTGCTCTTCAAATGCTGACATGGTCATACAGTTTATAAAACGCTCTTAACACTAATCTGTGTTATTCCTCATATTAGACCTATGAGGGAGATAATGGCTCTTCCTTTACCCAAAAGCCACGCAAAGCACAGAGTTAAGTAACTTGTCAGGACAGCCTACAATGTAAATGACAGGACTAGAGCTTCAAGTGAGTTACTAACTACTTTGTCAGACCCTTTGCTAGACGTGTATCAGGGCTTTAAGAATTTATAGCCCCAAGGAATGAGACAGACAGGTAAACAGGTAATTAAACAAGGAGGCTGTGAACTGTCAGCCTGCTGGCCAGATTTGGCTAACGGATGTGTTTTGTTTGGTCTATCCAGTTCAAAACAATTTCCAGTTGGTTTCCAGCATTCCCCACCCCTTTGTTTAAAGTACTATTTACATACACTCCACCAGTTTAAATGTGTAAGTTGAATTTTTTAACACTTGTGTTACCACTACCATGACCAAGCTGTAGAACATTCCTTTAAGTTGTGCCCTTCTGCACTCAATCTGTTCCCTCACTCCAGAAATGTCATAATTTAAAAATTGAAATATTTCCCATTATAGATGCTAGATTAAAAAATTGGAAACTCTGGCAGCAGTGGACTCTGCATTCCCAAAGGGTAACTATCAGTCATTAGCTTGCTGCTTTTCTTACTTATTTGAGGCTCCCATAGCTGATGTTAAATGTTACAATACAAGTGTGTGCAAAGTGCCTGAGGGAGAACAGCGCTGTGGGATTAGCCCTGGAAAAGGCTGCACACTGCAGGGCCTGGGAAGATGAATGAGTTCTTAGGGAGCAGTTGGGAGTGGTCTGAACCAGAGAGGATAAGAAGAGGGGTCCTGGGAGGAGGGGACGTGGGGACGGGATGGCAGCCCTGCGTGTGCTTCACTTACTTGGTTTTGTGGGCGCGTCGGGCCTCTGTAGAGTGGGAGAGTTTTGTGTGAGTGTTAGTGTTTGTGTGCCGTAGCTTCTGAAGGCATTGCATAACTAAGAAATTTGGGTCTTTTAATCTATAAATCTCTGGGGATTTTATGATTTTTTATTGTTAGAATGGGCAGGAAAATTAGTATTTTATTTTTGCAGTGTTTGTAGTTCTGTGTACTGGCTTAGGTTGTGTTTTAGGGCAAGAGTTGCCCAGTGAAAATTGCTCCCTTTCCCTGCCCCCTCCACTCTGTCCTTCCAGCCAGCCTGGCTGGGGCCTGGCTGGGCAGTAGGTCGGGAGGCCAGAGGGCAGTTTAGGCTCTCCGTGCCCGCCCATCAGCTGGCAACTCGGCTGAGGCCTCAGTTCACTAAGCTGTGCAGATAAATTACCAGCGACATCATGGACAGGCTGGGCTCAGGGTGCCAACTGCCAGGCTACCCTCGGCCCTCTGTCCTTATATAACTCCTGGTGAGTGCCCCAAGCTTCTATGCCATGAACCCCTTGCCACTAAGCCTCCAACTTGGGGACTGAGGGAAGAAGGTGCATTTCTTTTTACTGCTCCTGGGATTTTGAGCTGGGTGCGGGCAAGAGGCGGGTGAATGGTAAAATCCCTGGAGGCACCACCCAGTATCCCAGCGACTGTGGCTTGTGGCATGGTTCTGAAGATAAGATTACCCCTTCATGCCCAGCCTTGTGAGGAGTTACTGGGCAGTGTTTCATTACCAGGATCACTGGGGAGGTGGAGGGGTGTCTGCTGGTGAGGTCTCAACTAACAGTCGCATGATAGATTTTTGTCCTCTTTCTATTGCAGGTATCACCTCCTTCTGTTTTGGGTAGGGCAAGGTGGGGGACTTTGTTTTCTCATCTCTGAAATATCTTAAAATGTTGCGGTTGGAGGTGACTACAGAGTACCTCTGGTGGTAGTAGTGGTTGTGGGGGGAAGCAGAAAGGAAGACTACAGGCAAGGGCCAGAAGCCCAGGGATCTAGCCTGGCTCTGCTGCTCATGATTTGGGTGATTTCTTGCCTTCTCTGGCCCTTACATTCCTCATCTGTAAAAACTGTTACAAATCTTGACCTTCTTAGGACTGTGGGTCTTTTTTACTTGTGTGTGTGTGTAAGTTCTGGATTTGTACCCAAGAAAATGTACAGATAAACACAATGTTGCATTCAATTCCAGAGTATTCTGATTCCTTAGAAGTAGGTCAATTACAAGTTTAGAACCAGTAGGTGGCTTGAGGCCCCTTCTGCCATAACTCAGACTGTAAAGTCAGCCATAACCTCTGAAAGGCTATGTAAATACTCAAAGACAAAAAAAAGAAAAAGCTAGAATGAAATGGGAAATAACTGAAAGGATACATAAAATACTTTAAAAGAATGTGAAATTAGAAAAGTTATATTGTAAAAGACATATATATATAAAAGTATTATAAAAACTTTTCTTTAAAAATCAGAGTAAATCTTTTCCCATTATAATTTTTTATTAAAGAATATGATGTAGTTTCTGTCCATTTTGCATTCATATAATGTCACTTTCTAATATATTGGAGTCTACTTATGGTTCCAAATTGACCTTTCGTGTCTCTGATACTTTTTTGATATGGTCCACAAACATTTCTCAAGCCTGTACTCCCTGTCAGGGGTTGTAAAGTGCTGGGAACACAGAAACAAATAAGGCTGAAGATCTCATGTGCGGCAGGGGAGACCTAGGTGAAGACTGTCTGTATTTCAGGGTGATCAGTGGTATAGCAGAAGGATGTCTGGCAGCAATCCTGGCCTCTACCCACTAAATGCCAAGAGCATCTCTTCCTCAGTCATGACAATCAAAATTGTCTCCAGATGTTGCCAGATGTCTCCTGGGGGGCAAAATTGCCCCAAGTTAAGAACCATTGTATTAAGTGAAGCTGAAATGACCCCACTATGTCAATCTCTGGTCATGCTCACTGTAGTTGAAAGAGCCCAGAATGGAGGCAGGAGTCTTGGTTCTGTCACAGAGCTTCTGTACCTTCCACCTCAGTTATCTTATCTGTTAAATTAAAGGCTATCTTAGATAATACCTGAGAACCCATTCACCTCTTAGTGTTTTGACTAGGAGTTCATATAAGAGCATCAATACATTTTAAGTTTCTATTTAATCCTCTTAGCTCTGTGTGCCACCCATACCTGCTGGCTGAAATGCCCCAGATCTTTCCTAGGAATGGCTTTTTGGTTGGGGAATAGGCCATTGCTCCTTTTGTTTGGAGTCAGTGCTGGAAGCCCCCTTAAGAGCTGTCATGTGATTGACACCTGACAGGGTTACAGTATTCTCTGCTAACAGTGGGTGTCCCAAAGGCCCTATCTACTTCACAAGGCTGTTTAGTCATAATAACAACATGTTGCTGGTCTATTAATTCACTAGTCTACAAGTATTTATTAAAAACCTGCTGTGTACTATGAACTGTGCTGGGAACACAGTGATGAGTAACGTCCCTTTCTTTATTGAATTAGAGATCACAAATGAAATCTCCTATTTTGTTTGGACCCATGGCAGCTCTGAGGTAGGCAGCACAATCTCCATTTTCTAGATAACATTTAAAGAAGGGAGAGAAGTAACTTGTCAAAGGCTGCAGGCAGTTAGCAATACTGGAACTAGGATTTACCTCCTGCTCTCTAGTGCTTTTATTTTTTCTACAGTCTAACAAAAAGCTTGGTTCTTTTTTACTTGCATAGTCACTGGTTTAGTTCAGAGGACTAGTTCTTTGAATTGGAGGTGTTGAATTGTAGTGGGAGGGAATGAGAAATCTAACCCAGACAGGCCTCTAGTCAAACTGAAGCTAAAGACATAAAAACGCTGCTCAGCCCCTGCCAAGAAGTAGGAGCCAGGACCCAGGTGATGACGGAAACAGAGTGGGAGGACAGAGGTTTGCTTGAGCAAAGCACTCTCCGTGGCTGCGAGGCAGGAGAAGCATGCTCTGTTCAGCCTCAGTTCAGTCACAGAGGGGAACTCTTTACAAGCTGCCTCTATCCCTGTTAATGACTCCATTGTATCCCCCAAGCAAAGAACCCTGGATGGAAGATGTTCTCCAGTTCTTTTGGTTTCCTCTTATTTTAAATGTTTATTATTAAAACAGTATGGAAAATTATATCTCCAATGTCTTTTCCTCTCACACTGTCACTGCCGTCTCCTTAGCTCGGGATGTTACTGTCTTTTTCCTGGATCACTGCACTGGCCTTTTAGGGAGACTGCATTCTGGTTACTCCCCATCCTCCCTCCCATTAGTCTGCTCAGCCTGATCATGTTTTTAGTCTGCTACTTATAAACCTCCCCAAGTACCCTGTCACCTGAGTAAACCCCCAAACTCCTTAGCCTGACCTTTCAATTCTAGTCCATTTTCTCCTGATTGCATGCCCACAGACTAGACCCACGCAGACTAGATCTCTCATCTGTCCCTAAGTTTGTATTATATATCATTCAGTTTGAATACCTCCCTCTCCTTTTGTAATTCTACTCACTATTTCAGATCCAACTTATACTACCTTCCTTGGAAGCTGCCTCCTGCTCCCTCAGGGCCTGTTTCCTCTTGGTCCCACCAGTTCTCAGTTACAGTGGCCCAGATCACATTGCTCTAGAATGAGACTACCTTTCCACTAGACTGCCCACAGCACCTGGCCCATATACAAATGAATGGAGGTGAAATGAACTCCCCAGAGCATCAGTAGTTACAAGAGCTCATCTTTCACAATAATCTCCCCAGGACTGTGTAGCAGTCCAGTGGATGCTAGTAGTTGTTGCCTCCAGTAGCAGTTTTCTACAATAAGAATGGATTTCAGGTTATACAGATCTGAGTCCTAATCCTGGCTTCACCAATTAAAAGCTATGTGATTTTGAGCAAATTCCTGAGCCTCCTCTTTTTTATCATCTGCAAAATGCCAAAGAAATATCTAGGTGTGAAAACTTTAAGAATTAAAGCCCAATACAGATCCCAGGAATTATTTTATGAATGGGAAATGGGGAATGACAAAGGTCAGGTGAAGTTGTTCCCTGACAAGATCCAGAGTGGGGATCTTGTTATGAATGGGGAATGGGAAATGGAACCCAGCCGTGGTTCCAATCTGCTTAAGCTGGCAGATAGTGAATTGCCGGTATCACTGCTGACCTGTGCTGTTCTTTTCCCACCATGTAGATCCTGACAGCTTCTTTCCTGCATACCCCTTGCTCGGGACCCTTAGCCTGCAGCTCTACTCAGCTGTCACTGGCAGCTATGTCTCCGGCATTTACTCCGTCATTTTTGTCAACTGTCCCAACGAGCAAATTGCCAGAGACATTGCCAGGTATGGTGAAGGGGCTTAGGTGCATCCCAGGAGGCTCGGGGAGCTACCAGGCTATTCCGGGGGGCCACGTGCTTCTGCTCACCTTGTCCATCCACTGATGACCTACCCAGCTATCTGCTTGGGGTAATAAGAGGAGCATGCTAAATGATCCCCTGAAGGATCCTGCTGCTGGGCTGAAAATGTTAAGTGGTGCTTGGGGGCATGTAAGGGATACAAACTCAGAGAGATAGGTGGCTTTCCCTGTGTGTTAAGGTAAGAGACCAGTGGAACCCTGTAGGTTGAGATTGTAAGTCTCCCAATTCCTGGTCCAGCTCTCTTCCTTCTTGGAAATAATTCCCTTTGCTGAGTCCCAGAGGTACTCAGTATGACAAGTGAGGAGAAGGAGGCCATTCCGAATATTTGGCAAATTTCTAAAAGCAGGAGTAGCGTGCTGGCAAGAGCACTGGACTTATAATCAGACCACTGTTTGAATCTTTGTGCTGCCACTTACTGTGTGACCTAGGACAAGTTGCTTCCCTTCTGCAAGCATTGGTTTTCTCAGTTATAAAGTAGGATAATGCCTCCTACCTCCTACCTCACAGGACTGTTGTGAGGATTAAATGATCTAAAATGCATTCGATCCTTTCCCCAGTAACTCATATATCTTAGATGCTCAGTAAATGTATGTTGTGTCTGAATTTCTCCCCTTCACTCCTTTTTATATATGCAGCCTTGAAGGTTAGGGGAACTGCAGGGCAATGGATTTGGCTCCTTGGTACCCTCTTGCTCTACAACTCAGCATTCTTGATGATGATGATAGACTGTGTTACAATGTTTTTAAATGTGGAGTCTGGTCTTTGTGGGCCCAAGCCTCCAAGTTGTTGACAGTCACAGGCTAAACTTGCATTTGATTCTATCTTTCCTTCCCCCAACCAGAATGTCTATTTTTTCCTCATTAACACTACCTTTGGAGAACAGCTGTTGACTAAAAGAAGCTGTGATTACTCCAGAAATATGATCATAATATTTAGGAGCTAGGAATTAAAATCCCTTCTGATGTTTCCAGTATACCTGGGGTTTATGCTGAAGTGTCTGGACCCCACTCTGGATCTTGTCAGGGAACAACTTCACCTGACCTTTGTGAGGTTGGGTATTGTGAAGAAATGGATTCTAACTAGTTGAAAGGCCAGTTCAGGTAAATGGATCACTTGTCAGCTTGGAGAGAGTTCTTTTTTAATCTTGCATACAGGTTTGCTGATAAGAAGTCAAGCATTTATCTGGATCTCATTCCTTTTTAGGTAATGCTTTTCCTCTCTGGTAGTTTTTAGGATTTTCTCTCTATCTTAATGTTCAATACACATTTGTTAAGTAGTCTCTCTCTATTCTTTCTATGTCCTGTTCGTGGAACTCCTCTTAAGTAGATGTTGAATTTGTTCTCTATGGCTGAACTTTCATATTTCTCTGTTCCTTTATTCTGCATACCGGGAGAATTTCTGAGCCCAGTCTTCTCTCTTATTTGTATTTTAGCTATGTCTATTTTGCTGTTTAGCCCTTCTGTTGAGTTTTTTAAGTGATTATAGTTTTTTTTCAGGGTTTCTGATTATTTTTTTAATGACCAAATGTCCTTGTTTCATAATTGTCTGATCTTATTTTATGGATACAATAACTTTATCGTTCTGTGGATATTAATGATACTTATTTTATTTTCATTTTTTCCAGCTTTATTGAGATATAATTGACATATAAATTGTGTAAATTTAAGGTATACAATATGATGATTTAATATACATATATGTTGTGAAATGATTATCACACTAAGGTTAGCTAACATACCCTTCACCTCATAGTTACTTTTGTGTGCACGTGTGTGTGTGTGTGTGTATTTGCATGTGTGTGGTGAGAACTTTTAAGATCTACTCTCTCAACAACTTTCAAGTACACATAATCATATTTATTTTAAAATCTTGATTTTGGATGTTCTATTAACTGGTTCTCCTCTTATGTAAGTTCTTCTGTTTTTCTCTCTCCTGGAATTGACTTTCCTCAAATACTCTGTGATTCTTAATTGTAACCCCTCTTGTCCTTTTAGTTACACTGGTGGGAGGTGCAGGAACAGCCGCAAGGCATTCTCATTATGTAGCACTGTTGTCAGTGGGCATATGGACTGGAGAAACCTTCTACAGGCTGGGGTACCCTAGTAACTGGTCTTCCGGGCATGAATTCTCTTTTGTAGTTGGCTGTTGCCAGTCACTAGGATACTGCTTTGCCTTTTTGTCCAAACTTCCCACACTCACTGCTCCTGCTTGGGAACAAACACTCATCACTCTGCCTGGGCCGTGCGAGCTTTGGTGGGGCAGGGGCGGGGCGCAAGGGAAGGTTCACCTGCTCCTGCTGTGGCATTCCAGCTGTTCACTGTGATGGCTGCGTCCAAGGTCCTGCCTGCTCTGGTTCCCGTTGCTCTCATCTTCTATGGCATACCCCTGTGTGCCCTCATGCAGGTCTTGGGGCTGTCTTTCATTCTTCAGGGCTTCCTTACAGTCACTGGTACATGACGCATTCTCTTTCCTGTGTTCCGCATGCCAAGTTGTAGGTATTTTCTGTTGTTTCTAAGGCTTGATGTAAAAGGGGAGGTTGCAGTGTGTGTTTAGTCCACCGAGTTGAACTGCAAGTCTGAAGTGGAGCCTTTAGTGATGTGGCGTGGAGCTCACCTCAGCCTCTTCTGTTTAGTATTTTTTAATAATGATTTGGGTAGAAAAGAGGCAAACTGGTTTAGCTCCCAAGATTTGTAGAAGGGGAGCAAATGGGTACATGATGGGATGGCTCCACAAATGTTAGCAGGCAGGACCCCCAGCATTAGCTGCAGAAGCAGCACGGAGACCAGGTCTTCAAGCTCCAGTTTAGTCTTCTT